>BMAO01004806.1:0-94388 GCA_019973975.1 Trichonephila clavata
TTTTAAAGTTTTTTCTACATTAGGATTTCTTTCGCACCTCGATAAATTGTATCTTTGTTTTCTTTTCATTTCTTGTTCCAAGGTGGCATGGTTGGTTTGTCGCTGGCCTTTGCACTCATCAAGCCTGGCGGCCGCCAGCTCCGACACCCGCTTAATCCGCCACTGATCGTATTTGAAAAACGTGGGGTGTTCTATAAATATATCAATTGTTATAGTTTCTAACTTCTATTCCGAAATGCTGAGTTAGTGTAAAAACGTAGTACAAATCACCCCACGCTTTTACCCCAATGACATTAATTTTCTCGTTCATCATTTTATTCTTATACTAAGAATTATTTTTTTACTTTTTAGTTCGAATCAGTATGAAAGCGTGTTCTTTAGTTTTTTTTTAAAACTACAATTTATTTTTAATTTTTTAGTTCGATCTACAATAAAGCGTGTTTTTTAAATTAGTTACTTATTCAATGTTGAATTTATCCTTGATCTTGATATTTGGAGCCGGAATTACGTGGCTGCTGGAATTAGTCTTGCTCTTCAATGGATATTAATTAAAGGGTCTGATGAGTATTTATTATTTCCGTTTACGGGGCCTCGGATGAGTCCCATATCGTTATATTAGATTCCGTCTCTATAGAACAGGTCAAACAATCAAAAGTGTGTCAAGTAAAAAAAGTTCGAATTAAAAAAAATTAATGTACCATGTTTTTCTAACGGACTAAAAGGTATAAAATTCCTCCGGGTTTTTTTTTCTTTTTTCATATTTTTATGCATTGTCACCCACTTCTGAGCTGTAGTCCGAATTTCAAATCTGTAACTCATCGGAAAGTCATACAGTTTAATCAATTCCAAAATTCCATCCGGACAGACATTCAAGAAACCGAGAGAATAAAAACATGGTTCTTTTCTGTGTCAATATATCGTATTATCCCCTTTTAAACGTATTGCTATAATGTGTATTCCTATCATCACTTCTAAACGTATTGATTTATAAAAATAAAAATTATTTAGCAGTTAGAAGATAAATTTTTTTCCCCCATGTGCACGAGCCTTTTTTATTTTCCTTTTCAGAAAAATGTTTAGATTATGGTTAGAATTGCTAACACACACCCACCTTCCACTTTCTCACACAAAGAATACTTTTTTGTTTATCTTATTTGTATTAACCACAAGTTTTTTTTTTTTTGCACGCATATAATTAGCTTTAAATTTAAAACATTCACTTTAGGGTTACACCTTATTGTTTTAGTCGCTAAATCTGAAATTAATCGCCAAATCTGGAAATGGTATATGGAATTAGTAGCCAAATCTGAAAATGGTGCCCACAAGGGGGGGGGGCCCGGAGCCTCCAAAGCCCTTGATTTTTTTTTGATTGATGATAATCATATATATATATATAATGTAAAATTTAATTAAATACTTGTAATTAACAATTTATTTTATTAAATAATACTAATTATGAATTCAATAATTTATTTTTTACTGTTTTTTGTTGACAAAATCAGAAGAATCAATTGGTGTTATCTTAAAATATGATACGAGTTGGGGGACTTTCGACCATGGACTCCCCCCTTGAAAAAGTTTTGTGTGCGCTACTGTAATGGAGAATGTACATATTTCTCAGAATCATACATAAGACTTAATATTATACTTAAGTAGAGAAAGATTGTTACAATTTTCTCAGTATGATATAATTTGAAAATGTGGAGATGAATATTCAAATTATAATGAGGTATATTATAATATTATTTGTCTTTCACAATACTAAAAAAATTGGATATTATGGAAGTGATTTCTTAAACTTGCTTCCTTATTTCCTAAATCACGATATATTTAACCGATGACTCTACTTTTGATGGCAGGCATAAGGATTTTTGCCTATTTTATTTTATTTTTGGAAAAAATTTATACTATCCTCTAATAACGTAATTGTTTCATTTTGGATCTTGTTTCTATGGTAATAAGATATTAATATGTAGAGACATGAGATGGAGTCAAATCTTTTACGATCATTTTGATTTCAACTCTAAAAAATTACCATTATTTCCTTTGAATAATTTGTAATTGGAAGAACAAAAAGTTAAATTTTGTTCATCAAAAAACTGAATGACGTAAACAGTTATTTCAATAAATAGCGACAATAGTTAATTTATCTTTTAAATAAAATTTGGAACTTTTGAAATAAGTTAACAGGTTTATCTCTTCGTAATCGTTTTAACAAATCTGAACAAAGAGTAGATTTCGAAAAAGAATTTTACTTGAAGTCTTAAGTATTCTCTTAAGGTATCCGACTACCGTAAAATTGTGAATTCTGCCAAAAATTGACAATTGTTTTATGTTTTTATTTTGTAGGCCATCTTATTAGCTTTATAAAAATACCAAGTTTATTATTTTCCGTTCTCTAGAACAAAAACTACAAGTGTTTTAGTAAAAGCAAATACCATTACTTCAAGCAAGGTGTCATACTTTAAAATGTATCTTACTCGAATTGTGTGTGTGTGTTTTAAATGCTCAAACGGGGACAACGATTGCTCAAAAAGTTTTTGAAATAATTAACTCAAATTTTTTGTGCTTGTTCTGTATAATAGTAGGAGTGTTTTAACTTTCAGATTTAACAATCACTGGTTTATTATAAAATTTACAGTCCCTTATGTGAATATAATCACCGTTTTTTTAAGCAATTCATGTAACTAAGATAAAGGGCTCTAGTTTTTGTAAAAAAATTAAAATATATCTCTTATCTTGAAGGACATTTCAAAAGTGAATAACACAGTAACACATCAGAATTGAAGAATTGAAAATTTGTTCATAAACTTTTGGCATAGAATGGGCCGCATTTATGGTATTTTTAGTAAATTTTTACCCATTTTAGTAATAATAATTTCTTTTTCTATTCTTAATTTTAGTATATTTTTTCTTAAAATGTACGAAACAAATCTAAAAACAACAGAAAAATCTCCATTACTCTTTTTTTTAAAAAAGGTGTCGCGAGAGTAGTCGAGTACCGTAAGTGGTTCCAGTCATTAAATCCAGAACGACTATATTTTTACAATGACAGTCAGTAAAAAATTTTCTTCAATAATTATACACAGATTTTTTTCAACATAACGTAGTAACCAATCCCTTTTAATTTTTTCATTGCTTAACAACATCTGAAAAAAGAATATCTCAGAAAATTTACTTCCATTTTTGTCCTTTACGTAATTGAAATTAGAAATAAGGTTTAAATAATATCCAGCTCCATTTGTACTTGAGATGATAATAATGGCCAAGGTCATAAACCGGGATATTAGAAACTAACATACGCATTTATTGCAGCAATTGCAGATTTTAGCAATATTTCCTCAGATGTTTCGACTGGCTCGATTGAAGTCGGCTAATTTTCTTTAACTTCTGATTGCTAAGCTTCTTTGGCTATTCTAAGGGTAACCTTCGCATTGATGGACAGTTAGTACTGGCAGCGTTAGCTTGGGTTTTCTCTATTTTGCAGAAAAATGGAGTAACTTTAAAGTTATGGTTTTTATTCAATTTTATTTCCTCTTTATTTTTTTTCAGTTATTTCTCATACTAGGGTTTGCAGTCCCGTGCTATATTTTCAATCCCGGGATTAGAATTGGGCTATAATTGGGGATATTAATTAAAAATACTTATACATTAGCATTAAAGTTGCATTAAAACTGAAAATATAATTAAAAATTGGTTTAATATTAATTTTTTGAAACAAATAAAAACTTTATTTATTATAAAAAACAAATAAAAATACTACATTTTGAATTCGAATATTTTGAAATGCTCAATTTAACAACATCAAAGGCTGGTGACTTGATGGCTACTAGACTTGTACCCCGATGCGAGGGTAGCGAAGAGACGCCATCAAGCGTGCTGATTGGTCAGATCAAATAGCGCGAGCTTCTCCAACTTCCTGTTACACATTTCCGTCCCTTTTCACGAAATCACTCCTACAAATATCCAGCAACCGAGAGGAAAGATGTTACACATCAAAAACATTTCTTCATTTCTTGTGTTTCTGTAAATAAGCTTTTAAAAAACACACAAGTCGTCCAGCATTTCATTGTTCAAACAGCTTCTTATTTTGTTACAAATTGTCTTGCTGAAGAAAATGTTCGTTCGGATTCTATTCTAGTAGCTATTACCTTCATTAAATAGGGGTATGTTCTTTTCAGGTAGTCACCCCGTCTTCCTTTCATTTTTAAAAAAGAGATATTTCTTTTCCAATTTTTGATGACAGTATCTCAAATCTAATAGACTGCATTGGGGCACATACCTCTTTGATAATTTTATCTAGTTCTTCTACTACACTTAATGATTTTTGTGTATAAATTGGTCCAGTTATTGAATCAGAGTGGGAATCAGTTTTAAGAGTGTTACCTTACTTGAAATACACTGCTGGCCACCGTAAATGCAACACCAAGAAAGACAAGAGATAGCATAACAAAATTTATTTTGTAGATAACATGTTGACCAAGTATCGAATTATTAAATTTATAGACTTCTGTGAAGTGTGGTTCCTGCCAGAATCAGTAGCCACCGTTGTTGGAGATCACCGCTGCCACACGCCTCGGCATTGATTCAAAGAGACCTTGGATGTGTTCTTGGAGTTCAGCAGACCAAGCAGCTTCCACACGTTGCCAAAGTTGATCTGGTGTGGCAGCTGGGGGTGTAATCTGGGTCAATCGTTGAGCAACCATAGACCACATGTTTTCTATCGGCGAAAGATCCGGAGAGCGAGCCGGCCAGGGAAGCAATTCAATCTGATGATTGACGAAGAAACTTTGGACAATGCGTGCCACGTGTGATCGCGCATTATCCTGTTGAAATAGGGCTGTGGCCAAGCCCTGAAGGTAAGGAAGAACAACTGGCTCCAACTCCTCGGAGATGTAGCGCTGGCTGTTTAAAGTACCGGCAATGCGTACTAGAGGAGTGCGAGAGTGATATCCAATACCGCCCCATACCATAATACCCGGTGCAGGACCAGTGCGGCGGTGCATAACGCAGCTGTTCAGCATCCTCTCTCCACGATGTCTCCAGACTCGAATCCGACCATCGTGGTGTTGCAGACAGATGCGTGACTCGTCAGTAAAGACAACTTCATTCCATTCTGCTACCCACATACTTTTTTCATCGCACCATTGGCGGCGGAGACGTCTGTGGTTCTGCGTCATGGGTAGACCAAGCAATGGACGTCTTGCGGACAGACCACTCTGCTGTAAAAGGCGTTGAATGGTATGCGCAGACACTGAATGATGTGTTACAGACTCAATGTGCTGTGCTATGGTTCGTGATGTGACTGAGCGATCCGTCACTGCCATGCGCACAATTTGCCTGTCCTCACGTGAAGTGGTGCACTGAGGTGGATGCGATCGACCACGTCGGTCCGTCGCACCCTCCTGCATCCAACGGTCACATATCCGCATTACAGTTGTTTGGTTTCGTCCAACACGACTACCGATTTCCCTGAAAGATAATCCACAATCTCGGTAGGCCACTATCTTGATCTTGGATACTTGATCAAACGCTGATCGCTGTTTTCAACGAGACATAACTGATAGTTTTTTTAAAAAACCACAAGAAAAACACAATTGCCGAAATTGAAATCGTCGAAATCTCCAAGCCTTAAATAGCGCTTTGAGGTGGCGCCACAGGCGTGCGTGATGTGTGTCTGCGCTGAAATTCTAATCATTTGCATATCTCACCTCCGCTAATGCATCTTGTAAATTTCATGTTTTTTTGCGTGCTTCCTTCAGGGTGTTGCATTTACGGTGGCCAGCAGTGTAGAAGATCCAGTTGCACGAGCTGTTAGTAATACTATTGGATTTGAAGTGTGTCTCAAGTCTTTCAAGCATGTCCGCTATTAATTAATGGCATTTAATTGAAGGAGGAACTATGACAAAATCTATTCTTGAGTTGTTGTTTATATTATTGTGTAAGTATTGCAGTGAGCTACTTAGACCTGTGCGACGTTCTCCCATTCGAGAAATGAGACCTGCATATATTTGTTTACTTATAGCACTTAGTAATTGTACACAAAAAAATCTGCGCACATATTTCATAAATAAAATATAAATTATCTAAGAATTAAATTTAAAAAAATTTATGAGAAAAAAATTTTAAAATATAATTTAAACAAAAATTAAATCCCGGGATTAGTTATTTTAATACCAGGATTTCGGGATCCCGGGGCTTCAAACCCTTTCTCTTACCCGTAGGTTTCCTGCTGTTTTTCCTTCCGACACATCTGAGAAGAAGAAAAAAAAAAAAGGAAAAGTGTAAGTAAAAAAATAAGAGGGTGAAAAATTATATTATTATACGAATATTATTTTTATCGCATAAAATACTTTTTCTTAAAAACACTCAGAAAATCCCTGTTGAAATATTTTACCTTTCTTCTGAAATAGTATATCTTAAATCGTTAATGTAAAAAAATGGGAACTATTTGACCTGTACCAAATAATTCAAGGAGTTTGGGGTTGGGGTACTCTCTACTTTTGTTTATTAAAATAAATAAATCGGATTTAAGACATGTATTCAAGGCATAATAAATCAAAGAAAAATTTATCTCCGGTTCCCCGTATAACCAAAAATCGAAAAATTGCAAATTTATAATTTTAGATTACTTGTATATTTTATTTTGCTTCATATCTTTAACTGTAAAAAAAAGGTTAAATATAAGTAGAATTTATGTTATTTCAAGCAATGTTCACAAAAATATTTTTGTTAATAGAAGTTTTTTAATGTTAAATGTTTTATCAAATATATTTTTAAAATTTGATAAAATTATGTATTATATAAATTCATAATGGAAATAATTCTAAGTTTTACGATTTCAGAACATTCCTGGATCTTTTTTTTCCAGCTTTTACAAATATCAATGCTTTAAGTACAAGTATTAAATTATAAGTTCTTAAAATGTAACGTGCAAATCGCACTTTAGTTTTTCCTTTAAGTACAACTTTAACAGTTAAACTTGTTCTTATGCGGAAGATAGGGATAGATAAATTGTGTGTGGTTTATCAAAGATATTTTCATATTTCCTTAAAACAATATTTTTTCATTCCGTAGTTAAGAACTGTGAAAAAAAGTCTCCCCTAGAAAATATTTTCAAGTTGTACGAAATAGTTAGAATGGGCTTTTTTAAGAGGTTATCTAAGGCTGGGAAAACTTTCAAGAGAACTGTTGGGTAAATCTGTGATCTATAGTTCTACACATACTGTAAGAAAATAATTATTAAACCACATCTCTTAGCCCTTCCAATAGATTCATTTATAACAGCCGGAAAAGATTTAATTTTTTGCTTCATTTATTTTCTTGCGTTATCCTTAAGAATACCAAGAATTCTTATATAATGATTGAAACATATAATCAGAGTTTAAAACGCATTATTCTTATATATTAATGTGATCTTAACATTAGCAATACGATTCTAGGTGCAAAGGATGTTCATCTTTTACAGCTTTCTTAACACAACTCTCGATGAAAATATTTGAATGATGATTACATATTTTTTTCCAAATGTAGATAATTATAAGACATTTCATTATAAAAGTATCTGTTATACCCATTAAGAACTAAGCATCTTTGGAATCGGTATATTAAAACGTTATAAAATAATAATTCATGTTTAAGAAATTTGCTGATACGATCTGTTCAAACTCCCCGATAAAATATAAATGATTCTGAACTGTAAAACCTATATAATCTTATGAGGAGCTAGCTTATTTATATCGAATCATAATGTCAAATATAGAAAATTTCTTATAAAAACAGCATAAAAAAGACCGCATGAAAATAGGTTTGATTGTATTTAAATTTTGAAGGAAATGGTAACAAATTTTCCGACTTCTATTTGAAATTTATCAATGTAAAAAGCTTTAGGATAATCTGTAGGGGCTTAGCTACCACCGTATCAATGATACGCCTCCCACCAAGCTGCAGGGATATATACATATCCCTGCATGTGTAATATGTGTAAGCATAAAATCGTAAAATGTAAGGAGGCCCCAGAAAAGTCCTCAAGGATATTTGTTTCTGGACCTGCTCATGACTAGCAACGCCAATGATTTTCCTTCGAAACAAATTAATCAAATATAAATTTATAAATGTTTTACATTAAATTTTTATCAAATACAATTTATAAATGGAAAAAAGAAATGTGTTACACATTTACATAATACCTAGTCATAAACTTATTAATTTAGATTCAATTTAACATCTACCTTGTATCCAGGTAGATATACTTTTCTACCTGAGTCGAATTTTTTTTTTTTTTTTTTTTGATTAAATAGCTCAAATTAAGCAAAACAGTAATAATAAACCATAATTCCATCAATTATATTTACGTCCAACTCCATTTCTTACTTGATTTTTCATATAATTTATGATTTTTTAAACATAATAAAATAAACAATGTAGTTCCGGTTCCTTATCTAAAAAGTACATTTTAGTCGAATTTTTATTCCATTCGTCTCTGCATCGAGCACCCTGTACACCCCTTCTGAAAAGCGAGGGCCGCATGCAAAAAAGCTCCAATTGATAAATTATGTGCTTAACCGAGGATATTGGGGGCGCTCCCGGAACATTCTCTTAAAGTGGCCCTCTGCGACAAACCGTAGAAATTCAATTTTCCCCGGGATAGGCCCTTGATCCTTCGGCCAGGGGAGGGGTGGGATCGATTCTCGAAGCCTATTGGTCGAAGGAAAGCCGCGCCCGATAGAATGCGCGGGACCACTTGATCCTTTTCCCACTTCTCCCAAATCCCGCCCTCCGCCTCGCGGGAGCCTAAATCCGGAGATAGGGGAAGGAAGAAGCCCTCTATGGTAATTTCCCTCTTAGTGTAGGGTGCGGTGGGATGAATAGGTCTTATAAGAAATAGGAATCATAACAGTTTTTGTTTAGATTAATAATTAATTTTTTTGAAACACTGAATTTTTTTAGTTTCTAACGTAAAGGTGTTATGGGAATAATAAAGTTCAATATATTGTCACGAAAATGTGATACAAAATTAAATCACACAGTGTTTATTTCTTGTTTAGAGTGAGAAACGATTTATTTCTTGTGTAATATCCGCTGCTTTTCGAAAGTAAATTTCGTTTTCCTTTTATCGCAAGTAAAGCTATCATTTCGTGAGATCCCGTAAAAACTTTTGTAAAATGGGACTGATATTAGTTTAAACATTAGATGCATTTTCAATTTTTTGAAATCTGATATATAATTAAAAACAATAATTTCAAACAGGGTACTTTTCTATGAGTTGGTACCAAACTGTAGGGCTCTAGAGGATTTTTATTTGTTACAATTAATTAAGTGTTTATTAATTTATTCATTATTAATAAAGTTATTTAGTATATTCATTAGTCTCTTAGGTTTGGATACTTTTGCCTGGTACCTACCTCGCTTTCGGGAAATACCAAAAATACCAATAATGTTCGTTCTGTGAAAGGTTTCTTGAAAACTGTTTACTCAAATAAATAAATAAATGCTTCAGATCAATAACCTCCTTTGAATAATAATAAAAATATTTGATGAGAAAGGCTAGGTTTTTTGCTCAAGAATTAGGAAAACCTTTTAATTCCGTATTTATATGAATCTTAACAGGACTTTTCCCCAATATTAATTCCTTTGGAAATCGGGTACGCCTTAGAATTGAAGGATTAAAAGTTCGTTGGATAGGGGAAACCAAACATGATATTCTGACAGTTAAAGCAATTACGGGTTCATGTATGAATGTAATAGTATTTTATACTGGTAAAATAAATTAATTATTAACTTCTTATTAGTTCCCATTAAAACTTTAAAAAAAATTCGCAAATATCGAATATTGATAAATTTTTATGTACCTTTTTGTTTTCATTTTTTCACAAAAACGTGTTGGGAATTTCGGGTGCGGCTTGTATTCGAATACATAAGGTAATTGTCAAACCCCTCGTAATTTTAATCGCTCGTTGCTATGCGAAATGTTAAGTATCATACAAATTTATTTACATTACTTTTAAAACTTTTCCCTTGATTAATTGATTATTAACGATACGTTCAAAAGCTTTTGGTGACGGCCCTCGTAATTTTGGACGGCAGTCAATGGAAAAGGTCAACACCTGTACTGGTACTTTCTCTCCTAAATTTCTCAAAACGGGAGGTCTTCGCGACCCAACAGATTTACGGGGATCAACAACGATTCCGACGATCTTCGAAGAATCAGAATTTGAATATTCGGTTTTTCTGCAACATCGTAAGTCACAAGCTGGCATCACTGACGTTTATAGTTAAGAAATTTCTTTTAGTAAATACAAATAAAAGCATTTTTCCAAATCTAACATATTTAATATTTAATTTGCTTTTTTGAATCGACCTTTGAATACGATACTAATTACGTAATTAAATTTGCTGGTTAATGTAATTAAGATAAACACTTTGATGTCATATTCTTTCTCCAGGTTCAGGAATATTATAAATTTTTGTTATACTTTTCAAAAAGGTTTAAATAACACAACGTACTACTGAAATCCAAAAGAGAATTAGTATGGCTAATAGATGTCTTAATGGAATACGAAAATGTATGAAATCGAATTTAATCAAAAGTAAAACAATGGTTCTTTTATATAAAAGTCTTTTGAGATCAGTATTGACTTCTGGATGGGAAATTTGGTCCACGTCTCGAGCAGACGAGAACACGATAAGTATCTAAGAAAAGAAAATTTAAGATTTATTTTTAGAGCAATTCAGAAAAAGGGAACGTGGCGAAGAAGATCAAATTCCTATCTCCATTAATGATATATAAAGAATCTGACATCGTTAACTTCATCAAAACTCAACGAATTAAATGGACAGGTCATGTTGTCAGAATAGACGAAGACCGCACCACTAAAAAAGTCTCAAATGCCCAACCAATTGGCACATGAAGAAAGAGCTGGCCAAATCTTATATGGATTGATGACCTAGAAAAAAAGATCTCCTAGTCTTGAGAACTAAGAATTGAACACTAGGCTAGGAAGAAGGCTAGCCTTTTAAAGGCTTCTTGAGAAGGCCAAGATCCACCCTGGGCTGTCAAGACACTGAGGAAGGAAGGAAGGAAATAACACAACTTTTCATGATTCTGTAAAAGGCTTTCTTGGTTGAAATTTTGCATTACTATTTCTTAAAATAAGAATGAATGGGTTTTAAAAAAGGTATTTGGCAACATATCCTACGTTTAATCCTTACAAAAGAGTTTGACTATAAAGATTTATAATTAGGGACATAGAATGTAAATTCCTTTGGGAGTGAGTGAGTGAGTGAATATTAACGTCGCACTGTTCAGCTATACGAGGACTTTTGGCGACGGACCGCGTAATTTTGAACCATGGTCAAGTGACACGGACGACACCTGAGCTAGCACCCCCCCCTATCCTAACTACCACCTAACTAATTCCTGTGGGAAAAGATCTAAAATGAGATAATGTACAACTGGGAGAGAAAAGAGCTAGATTGTGCCGAATAAGAGTTCATAAGGTTAGTTTTAATTCAAATTGAGGTTAGTTAGTTTAGAGTGTTCTAAAGATTAATATTTTTAATCTTCGAATTCATTCACCTCTTTTGAATGGATGGATCATATCTTCGAATGACAAAATTCTCATGTTTATGCTCATGTTTGGAGTTTACATTAAAAAGTTTTATTGTATTAAATTAAGTATCCTACATAGAGAGACAAAAATTAACAATACACCTGCAAATAATATGATCTGGATTTTTTATTTTGCAGATGTAAATTTGTGAAAAGTAGTAAAAAGGAAGTAAGAACTGCAAAGAAATTTTATTAGTTTGCTTTCAGGTTTTAAGATAAAGAACAGATTTCTTTTAAATAGTTTTTGCCTTAATATCCTTCCAAATAGATTTCATAAGGAATTACTAGAGATAAATAATTTGTACTGGTTGTCTATATAATTAATTATTACTTGGAATAATTATTACGTATATATTTATGGTTTCATATTATTTAGACAAAATAACACCAATTTCGTATCTTAAAAACAGGCCAGTTTTAGCTAATAAACTGTCTAATGATTCTGAAAATTCTATCTATTTAATACGAGTATAAAAAAATTGTAAGGATTTTCAATATTTCTATTATAGTTCAGATTCAAATACAAATTTTAAACTAAAACTTAAATTTACTTTTTGGTAAAATTATATTGCTGGTGGATCCAGAAGGAAAAAATGGCAAAAATACACTTCTTTATTAAACTTTGAAAGCTAAAAAGAGGAACAGAAATTGAAGTATTTCAATTATTTTAGAAGTATACATACATTTAGAAGTATACATACATATTTTTTACACTTTGTTACTTTCTTTCTTAATGCTTTATTTCGCAGTCGTTTTTTCTCAATCCTAACTTTTAATAAACTTTAAAAGGTTTATTTAATTCAGTGATTCCCAAAGTGGTCTATATTGACCCTCAGGGATCAATGATGGCCTGCAAGTGGTGTACGTCAGCAGGGGGAAAAATTGGAGGTCTATGAAGTGTTAATGGGGGTTTATGATTGTAACCAGTTCGTAACTTCAATAAATGGAATATATATACCACATACACTGGGGTATTACCTATTTAATCATGTAATACTTTATTATAATATAAACAATTATATCTATCTACCTCGTATTATGGAGCATCATGAAGAAGTTTTAAATTGCTTTTCCTGGCGAAAAGTAATTTCTGTGCATTTGCCAATCTTCATAAAAAAAAAAAGTTGTTACTAGTTAAGGAGATTTAGGATTAAACCTAACAAAAATTATGCTAAGTGTTGAAAATTCGCTAAAATGCATCAGATTCATCCCTCCCATTAAAACCACCAGTTTGTTGCTTAGTTATTTTATGTAACAGATACTAAATTTTAATTACATTAATAAATGTTTAAAATTAATATGTTTCATTTTTTAAGTTTGTCATACTGCACTACAC
This sequence comes from Trichonephila clavata, assembly GCA_019973975.1. Classification (NCBI taxonomy): domain Eukaryota; kingdom Metazoa; phylum Arthropoda; class Arachnida; order Araneae; family Nephilidae; genus Trichonephila; species Trichonephila clavata. The sequence goes on from BMAO01004806.1 coordinate 12,948, forward strand.
TACAATTAAATATTTAAATCTTTTACAGTAAATAGCCGTATACTAGCTATCAAAAACACATTTATGTTGATGAATTTGCAAAAATTCAATATTAAGTAAGCAGGGGTCTACCCCAAATAAAAAAAACATAGCAAGGGGTCTATGAGACAAACAGTTTGGTAAACTCTGATTTATTCCATACAGACAAAAAATTTTAAAAAAATGAACAATAATAGTAGACAGTCAGGAAACGACAGAAGAAACATTATTCTCTCTCTCTCTCTTTAAAATATTTGATTTTGTATGGAAATTTATTTCAATAGCTTAGAGAATGAAGCTACGATTTAATAGAAATAGGGATTCACATCATGATTGATATTGTAAAAAAGATCATCAAGGGGAACTTTTAAAACTATTTTTTTAGGTTAAAAAGCATTTGATAAAGGTTAATCCTTGTTGAATTGATCTTTAATCATGCATTTTTAAATAAACGAATATTTCATTATTTTAAAGTTGGAGCGACATACAGTAGAAAATTTTTAGATAAAAAGGATTACTGTTGCTGAATTCCGTTAAAGTGAACCATTCAAGGGGAGAAGGGTATCGTTTTGCATGTAAGGAGAATGTTGCCAAGAAAATGATAGATTTCTTTATTGTGTACTGAAAAATGTTTGATTTAAAATGAGTTATTAAATATTAAATTCATATGCACATCATTATTCCCTCAGCTTTTAAATAACAAAGATATAGCTGTTTATAATTGTAATAAAAATAATTAAATTAGCTATATATATATATATAGTCTAGTTTGCTGTTATATATATATAAATCCCTTCATTATTGTAATAGAAGGTTTTATATTAGACGGTTTTCAATGAAAGCAGATTTAAAAAGGTAAAATTACAGTTAATATTAACGTTTTAAATTAATTAGTATATAAAGTTGTAGTACTAGTATAGTTAGCAAAGGAAGAATAAAATTAGTTGATTTCAAAGATAAATTTTTGATAAAAAAGGTATAACAAAAAGTGGGATAGGAGAACGAAAAGTGTGAGAAATTATTTTAGATTTTTATTTTAATATTGTGATGTGGTCTGAAGTCTCCTGGAAAATAGGGAAGGGACGCATTATCAAAACATCATGGTACCTAACCCTTCTCTTTTTGTAAATGATAAATATATTCACTATAGAAAAAACACTGAGCACTTTAAGAGTATTTTCAGTAAAATTAGATTATATAATTGCTGGTGTCAGTATTTGTTCGATGCCTGGTAGTCAAAAATATAAAACTCTACAAATTATTGCAGAACTTAAAAAGTTATTTATCTCAAGACAAAAATTCAAAATCGTGTCTACATCTTTATTAAAGGAATGCAATAAACTATACAAAGAGAGAAGAAAATGAACCTATCTGAAGATTACTATACCAATAGGTATATTACTTTCCACAGATATGCATAAGAAATCAGCACTTTAAAAATTCTTTGACAAGCCATTCAAAAATACAAAGACGATATTTAAAAATGTCGTTACTTAATATCTTGTCTGTAGAAAGTTGTATATTTTTAATAAATATCTTGTTTCTCTAAAAAGTGCTTGAGTTACCTCATACGTCCACCTTTTAATCACAGTCCTATTATAATATTCAGAATTCCTAATGAAAACTGGTAAGATATATATTTTTCAATTTTCTTTACATTGAGAAAAAAGTCCTTCTTATTTATTTATTGCTGGAAATAAATAGTAAACATTTAAACTGAAGAAATTTTAAGCAGCTTGTAATGCTGAAATATCTTATTAACAATAAATATGTGATATGCATCGATTAATTTGATGATATCCTTGAATATTGTTTTTTTAGTTCAGGGGAAATGTGCTTTCCTGTATATACTGTCTTACTCTTTTTCTTTAAAGTATTTTTCATCACATTCAAAGGAAAGGAGAAAACGCGATTAGTTGTTTTAATTTTCAAAGAACACGAAATGCTCCCACGATTACTTAAATATTTATGATGAAATCAATTTCGTAAATAAATTAACATATATCTTCCAAAGAAATGAAACACTTTTTGTCTTATCAGCTTCTTGATGATTTTAGTTATTTATAAAATACCCGTTTATTAATTATAAAAGAACTTAAGATAGAGTTCAAAGTTTGATCATAATTATTAAATCTATATTACATTTAATTTAGGGACTGTGTAGATTTTGTTACTTGAAAAATAAAAAAAAAAGATAATATAGATTATAAAATAAAGATTTTCCTTTCTCTCTCTCTCTCTCTTACAGAGTTTATCAATAAAATCTATACACACAGAGTGCCAGTTTATCCACTGGGTGCTTGGAGCGGGCGCCCAGGGACCCGGAGCCCGGACAAGCTGAACTTAACCAAATTTCTGATTATAAATTTCAACTTGCCAGTGCCAAAAAGGCCCGTAGATCTTCTGCGCCCAGGGCCCCAAATGAGCTTAAACCGGCACTGTATACAAATCCATCAGGAATGCTCCATTTTACATTTTGCAGACTACTGAAATAAGTTAAAAGCATTTAAAAGCAGCCGTTTAAAAAGATTGAAATTAAAACAAAATATCTGCTATCTCTTAGACAAATGTAATTCTTACCAAAATTCAGAATTTGGAATCTTCTCTTGCTGTTAATTTCTTGCTTCAGATGACTGAAAGTAAAGCAAGTTCTTGATCTAATTCTATAAATACACATACTGCTCTTCTCTAATATACGATGCTTTCTGCTGAAAAACAAAGAAATTATGTACAAATATCTTCGCGTCATAAGATGAATATCATGTTAAATTTAAGAAAAATCATAAGCATCACTATAACGATTTCTATTAGAACTGATTCCAAAAAAGAAGTTACCAAATTCTATCTTCATAGTAATTTAATTCTTTTTTTTTAAACCTCTGGAATGGTCTTGTCATCTACAAGTTGGTTCTCCAGGGGTTTCCCCCTTTTCTCAAGTTAAAACGAATTTTTTAAAAACATTCTTAAAGAAAATGTTCTCCCTAATTACATCAATCTTTTAGTAATGCTATTGAAATAACCAGCAATTGCCAGTAGAATAATGCCTAAATAAGATGAATATTTTTCTGTTCACAGGTTGCCAGTTTGTGAATACAAGTACTGTCCATTATGTCGGTGTATTCGAACTTTTATGAACACGTAGTATCACACATGGGAAAAACATGTAACGTGTGCCAATGTTTCCGGAACATTCACACGAACAAATCTAATATTCCATTCAATCAAACAAAGACTTACAGAAACCCATTACATCAGGCAATAAAGCTCCACGCATCCCATTTTTCTGCAACGTATGACTCCAGTTTGGTGATGAAATATTTCTCATTTTATTGCTGACATCATGTGAGAAAAGTGTGGGAAGATTCTCCGTGACCAACCAATGCACCTGTTGCAGAACTCAGAGACAGACGATCCATTGCGAACAAGCAGCCCTCATCTAATAATCATTCGTTCTAAATTTCACTTCCATTGCCTTCCCTGTTCTCTATAGGACCCTAGGGAGTTTCCCTTTCCCACGAATGTTGGGGAAGAAGAAAGAAATTGGGCGCGAAATATCGACGTTCCGCCATTAAATGCTTGTTCCACTTGGTTCCAAGTGGGATCTCGTTTGCCGCCTGTCAATGAATGGGTGGATACAATGGAGTGGGGACCATTCGCTTATTGACGTCTCAATCACATAGGGCGTTGTTAGAAGGCGTGAAATAACACTTTTGATTGGGTTTTCTGAATATTTAATCAAAATTGCTCATTAAATTGTTCACGAAGATCGGTGATTAATTCTGAATGAGATATTGAATATTTAATTTATTTTTATTTGTTTGTTTATTTTTCTGCTTATACTAAAATTTCAAAACATTTTTTTTTGAGAATATTTCTAAAAATATTGAATTTGAAATTTAGTATAGTTTTTGTTAACATTGAAATGTCTCATGTTGTTGAATTTCTGTCTTTCCAACATTTTTAAATGGGGGGGGGGGGAGAGTTACCGTATATTTCTCAGTATAAGGCGAGGGTGAGTTTTTTCTTCAAAAATTTATCCGAAAATTGAAAACTGTATATAAATTGAATTGAAATAAATTTCAATTCACTGTAATTTTTAAGCATGTTGCCATGAGAGTGAAAATGTTGTCAAACGATGAAATCAAATTGCTATAAAGTGAAACGCCAGACACTAATGACGATAGTTTGTTTCTGGTAGCCCCTGAAGTTAACATACGATCGGAAAAATTTTGTTATCTTATACACTGTATGCCAGTGGTTTTCAAACTGTATTCCACGGAACCCTTGGGTTCCACAAGGCATACCTAGGGGTTCCCCGAGTCACAATAAAAAATTGAGAGGAAATAAATATGTATGCAAAATGGATTCACGCTCTCTATGAAGTTTGTATTGTTAAGAGTATCTAAAGCTCATCCTGAAAATTTGAACTGAGAATTTTATTTACATATAATAACTTTCTTTTACAACACTTTTTACACTTTTATTATAATAAAATAAAAGAAAATTAGAACGTTTTATCTTTATATATATATATATACTTGCTACTACATTGTGAATATTCTATTGTTTACTATAAAGGGTTCCAAGAGATAACTTTATACTAGTTTGTTAGCACAATGTCTTGCAAAACTAAATAATTTTCTAATGGAAAATGCACCATTTTATATTTGTGGAAAACTACACCTATAATGAAGGAAAGGGAACAACATATCAACAGAGTTGATATTGAAATCTAAATTTAAGCAAGAACAGTTTCTAAATTTTAGGTTGCAAGTTAATGCAAAATACTCGGAATTTCTAAAACAGGATTTCGAAAAACAATTTAATGCCATTCAGAACATTGTATTTAAGTGAAATATATTTCTTAACGTAAGTGGCAACAAAATGTATAAAAACAAATTAAACTCAGAATATGTAATGCGGTTGCATTTAATCTCAATAGACCTAGACTTCGACAGTTTGTGTAAAAAAATACTAGCATGTATATATCCCTATTACTAAATATAATACATGGGTAGGTGACACTTAAATCACAAACTACTATTATTAATGAGTAAATTACATTTAAAAAATTAAATTAGAATTTTTTAATAATGAATGCAATACTTTTTTTTAATTGCCTTTACATAAAGGGCCTTAACACTTGTTGATCTACTTTAAATATTATTTTGAGATATATTCTTCGAAGTATGTGCATGGAGAATGGAGTTCTAAGAAAACATTTTCTAATTCTAGGGGCTCCACGAAAGCACCTTCAAGTTCTAGGGGTTCCGTGATTGGAAAAGTTTGAAGACCATTGCTGTATGCTAATCAGACTTTCTGCGATATTTTTGGAAAATGGATGGGAAGAGAAATTTGTATACAGCATGTGATCATCGACCTATACTTCATTCCCTGGAAGAAACATTTGCTGCTAGATAATCAGATGCATTTAGACATACATCTTCATGAGTGATTGGGAACTTAGAGAACTATTCGAATATTCTTGGATTCAAACACTGATTTTGAAGGACTTGTGTGCTACGTGTTTTTTTTCATTAAGAATAATATATATTAACTATACTAGAGATTACGATAGTATTTAAAAGCATGTATTTAGAAGATGAAAAAAAGTAAATTCAAATACTCTTAGAAGAAAAGTGTTCAAAAATAAGAAAAGGCCCTTTGCTCTGCTCCAATAACATGATTTCCTTTCGTTTACCTTATGAAGAGATTTCTAATGATTTTGATAGTTAGAAAATCATTCGCGCAGGATGATCACGATTAAAAGTTAATATTCAATAATTCATAGATTGCATTTTGAGAACTATGCAGTTACCTTTCTATATAAAAAGAAAACAAAAGAAAATACTATTATGAATTGTTTAATATCATAAACAATGAATTAATTTTAAATATTTTCAAAATGCAACAGACAGGATAATGAATGTTGTTATAACAGCTATCATTATAAATTCAGCTTCAAAAAAAGTTAAACTAAAATGTGTGTGACATCGTTTTTTCTAGATAAGCATTCTTTACAGATTTCAAGTAAGAAAATAAATACGATAGTATTAAAAACAAAAAGTTGTAATGATAAAATAAACTCCAAATTCTGTGTTGAAATGTCTCAATAAAAATTCAAATAACTATCTTCTTTTAGTTTCCAAAGCGTCCACAGTTATTTTCCTTGATTAAAGAATGAATAAATCAGGCAGATCAACAATTGGAGAAAACGCGTAACTACCATTTAGAATTTTCTTAAAGAATTAATTTGTAGAGATTTTTATGACTGCTTGTTAATCTAAAAGTAAATATTTTTGAAAATATATCGTTATCGATCTCACACGCACACACACGCGCGCAAACCGTCTTTAAAATAACTAACATGCATAACAATTCAAGATTTAAAACTTTTTAATTATACTTTTTGCTATTAGGAACTGAAAAGATAAATTATACGTATGAAAATATTCCGAAATTTTCTTTTAAACAGTTTTAGAGGCAATCCATTTAAAACACCATAATAATGCTGAAGATGAAAGGAAAGCTTTAAAAATTGAAGACACTAATATTTAAACCATACGTGTCTGTTTTGAAAAATTATTTTTTGATGGAGTTTTCAAATGCAATACTCTGAATTTTTGCCTTACTGAACACAGAACAATTTATTAAATGTGTATCACATATTATCAAAATAGAATTAAATTGAAAATTGAAAGAAATAAAATTGAAACATTTGCCGGACTTTTTACATAGTATTTATAATCTTACTAGTATCAGAAATATTTTTTTCGAAAAACTGTAATTGATAGAATGGAATAATAATGAGATTGTATTTTAATTATCGTCTGTACATCTAATAATGTTTATGATACCAAAATATTTCGGTGGAACATATTTCATTTTATTATTATTAGCCATATATTTAAATGTAAATAGAAGAGTTAAAAAAATACAAAAGAATAATTCATCTTTAACAAAATAAATTGCTATTAGAACTCGAAATCGAATGCCTCTTATATTTCTTTCAAAGAATAAATCAATAAAAAATGTCCCTCAAATTCCTAAAATTTCTTCGACTTCTTAAAATTTCTCTGTTCTTGAGAAAAATCCTTACAACGTAGATATTACTAAATAAAGAGGCAAAACCTTGAACGGAAAAATAGTTCGCATAAGCTAACTTTACAGTTTCTTACGATTACATTCCAAGCGGAAAAAATTACGTGATACATTATTTTAGAATAAAAATATTTCATATAAAAAGCGAAAATTTAAATTTCATTATAGATTATCTAATAGATATCTATTCGAATAGATTATTCAGACCTTTACTCAGCATGAGGTAATAGTACAGAAAAATGTATACATCAAGAAATAACAAAAAGAAACCCTGAATGGGCCAAAATATTATTATTCCCTCTCGTTATATCTTTCCCAGACTAACCAAGTTAGGCATCGAAGTTCTGTTCGTATTTGAAATTCATCGAGCACATTTGTCCGTGACCCCTTCCCCGTTATTAGATAGGGCGCCGCAACAAAAATTCTGCCGCAGAAGAGGGCCAATTAAATTATCTTCTCTTTTGAGGGTGCGCCACCGCACTTCTCTGCCCCTCTTGCCGCCCTAATCCGCCCTGCGCCCGTGCCAGCTGAGGCCCCAAGTCTTTGGCCTGAAAAGTGAACTGCCCCGTTAATCCCTATGCCGATCCCGAACCGAAAGGAAGGAGAGATTTGGCGACGAGGAGTAGATCTTCGCCAAATTGCAAAATAGAAAAAAGAACGGTGTCATTTCCCTTTCTACCATTTATTTATTTGATAATTGATAGTTAAGTGACTGAGATCGGTAGCAGAGACTTTCACACAGTAAACATTTATCTAACGTAATCACCTTGTTGAATGATTGCTTATATTTTGAGCGCAGCTAATCAGATTTCAAGGTAAATAATGAAATGCAGTGAAAATCGCTTAACACGAAACTGAAGAGGCTGAAATATTTTTTCGTGTTAAAAAAATTTCGTATTAAAGGATTTAAAAAAACTAAGTTTATTAGAGTTTATTTTATTTACATAGATATGTATATATGTATGTATTAAAAAAACGATGAAACAAAAACATTCACAGGAACTTTAGTGCCGCATTTTAAAGTTTTTTTTTGAAAAACAAAACGTTTATTAAATTTTTGGAAAATAATCTGATTTTTTTCTTAGCATTATCTTTTTTAGCCTAAAACTGTCAACAAATTGTTCGATGTCATTCATTTCACCATTGGAATATGTTTCTAAATGATGCGCATACTTTTCATGATGTTCCTCATTTCGTATGATGTGGGAACAAGAGCTGTGCAGCTGTACACACATTGTCATCATCCACTGCAACGAATTCTTTCAATAATACAGTAAAACAGTCCGATCCTGCTGCTGTTTTCCATATTTTGTTCATTCTCAGTAGGGAAATCTTTTCGTGATAAACGATTTTCGTTTTGTGTTAAGAGAAAAAATGCATTAAAATACATAGGAGTTGTCGGAATCGCTGTATTATTTCTTGTTAACCGATATTTCGTCTTAAGCATTTTCACGCGCGTTAAGAGTATTTCATTGTATGTCTTAAAAAATTGGAGCAATATTTTCTAGAAACACATTGAAATTTAAAGCACTTCACATTTTATCGTGACTACATAGTTCAAACATTGGAATTTAAAAACATGAAACCATATGCTAACTACATGACATAATTACGGCTTAATTTTCTTTTCAATTTAGTTAATCATTTGAAGGGATAAAAGAAATAAATACAATGTACGAGTATTCGTCTTATAAGCCTTTTATACACATTAATAATGCACATTTTATGTTTTAATTAATGTAAATATTGAAATGAAAAAAGTAGAATAAAATTGTACCACACAATGCGTTACAAAAAAACAGTTTTAAAAACTTAAAGGGTATTTTTTAAGAAACTACGAATATTGGAGATACAGTCGACCTCTCTATAATTCGAAGTTGGAGGGAACAATGAAAAACTTCGAATTATCAAGAGGTTAGTAAAAAAATCCCAAAATACACGAAGAGAATTTTTTTCCTAACACATTTAAATTTGAAACTTTTAATTTAAAATTTAGAATCTAAAATTGACCCAAAGCGTATTCACAGTTTCACATTCAGCTACGGGGTATACTTAATAGTATAGAAGTTGGGTAGGCTCTTCTAGCCTAATCAGTCCCCCAAAAATTCGACCAGTATTTTTTATCGTTCTACTCCATCTCTCCTCTCGTTTCCCTGCTCACCCCGTCTTTCTTAACCTCTCGCGAACAGGACTTCTTCGCTCCCCTCTTAATCGCTTCCATTCCTCATTGGAAATAAAATCGTTTCGCACCCGGTTCCCTCAGACTCTGTCCCCAACATCATTGGTTCTTCAAGGCACGGTCCAGTCCGGCCCCAGTCCGGTTTGGTGCCACATGCTATAAGTGACACAGATAAGCCTGCCCCTGTCAGTCCAACGCAAAATACACAATCCTAAGCATCTCTTCTTCACAATAGCGGACCATCCTTTCTAAACACATGTATAGCAAGGCTACGTGTTAAACGAAAGATATGGACGACTGACAACAGGTTTGGTCAGTCTATTGTCCACTTGAAGAATGATAGCAATAAAAATGTCTTTCCGCCTGAGGAAGTGGAAAACACCAAGGAGTAGCAGACAGATGGTCATCAAAGCTCTACGTTACAGGGGAGACACGCAGAGACAATACAACACAAAACTTGTAAGCTCCAACCTGTTTGCTACAGGACTACACATGATAGTAAGCGTTCGAACTTTCGAGAGTTTTATAAGATAACTTCGAATTATCGAATGTTTTAGTTTGGCCAGCCACTAATTTTACTTCGGAATACTGAGTGTACCAAAAGATATTTTTTTAGTTCGAAATACAAAAGTTTTTCTAGGGACTGAGCATGCACTTCGAATTAGCGAGATGTTTATATTATCGAAGGTTTGAATTAGCGAGAGTCGACTGTATATAGTTTAATACATTTTACTTCAATCCCTTTTTCAAGATCATAATTAAAAGAATGAGAATGACCCATTCACCAGGGCTTCGCTCGACAACATTGGAAGGATATGAGTTGCTTTGAACAGAACATAAAATACACTTAACGGTAACTAATGAGCAACAAAACGTATAACATAGTTAGCGTAGCAGTTTTAAATATCATCGATTCAAGGATTTTTGTAATATGTAAAAGTAAAAAATGCAATAAAAATATAAAAACAATGTTTAAAAAAAATTTCGACACAGTAATGCATTAATATTTTACTTCAGAGGTTCCCAAACTTTTTTGTCTCATAGACCCCTTGCCATGTTTTTCTGTTTGGGGAAGACCCCTACTTACCTCTAATTAAGAATTTTTGCATATTTATCAACTTAAATGTCTTTTTGACAGCTGGCATAGAGCTATACTTACTGCAAAATATTTAAATTCCTAACTGTAGTAAAGTATAGTGTTTAAGACCTAAGACACACATTAAATTAATTTAATTAAAATTAATCAACTAAATTAAACCTTAATTAAATAAATTAAAATTAAATTAAATTAAATTAAATTAAATTAAATTAAATTAAATTAAATTAAATTAAATTAAATTAAATTTAATTTAATAATTTAATTTAAACTTCATTATTACTTAAAATAACTATTACATAAAGTAACTGAGCAACAAAGTGATGCTTTTAATAGGAAAAATAAATCTGGTGCTTTTAAAATTGCTGATATCCGTTTCTAATTTTACTTTAAGATCTTCTTAGTGCCTATTTCGATCAGTTCCTCTTGTAATATGACATTTGTTTTTCTTTTAAGTGACTATATTAACTAATTTTTTACTGTAGTTTTACCATATATATATTTAAAGCATTCTCAAACCTAGTTTCAAAATCTGAATAAAAGGCATTTTAATGTTGAAAAGTTAAAACGTCCTTTTCCTGGCAGACTGTGTATGACAAATTGAGAAACTAGGAAAATTTGGGACGTCCAATATTATATTCCTTTGCTTAATTATGGCAAGAAACGCCGAAATCATAATCCATGTAACTGCAAATTAGCTTCATTAAATTTAGTAAATAAATCTGTTAAACAGGAAAATCTGGTTTCCACTTAATTAAATTTTCTTTTAAAATTAAAGTCATGGTCTGGTTTAATGAGGTGGCCGCGGTGGTCAAGTGATCTAGGCATCGGATCATGGCTAGCGTGTCATGAGCTCGATTCCAGTACCACTAAAGATCCGCCGTGTAGGGTATGGATGCACGTTAAATCTGTTGAGAGCTCAAACGTCCTCCCGTTGGTGTGGTGTGGTAGTTAGGTGAGGGGGGTGCTAGCTCAGGTGTCATCCGCGTCACTTGACCATGGTTCAAAATTACGCAGACCGTCGCCAAAAGCCCTCGTGTTGCTAATCAGTGCGACGTTAATATTCACTCACTCACTCACTGGTTTAATGAGATTCACTATCGTAGACCCCCATTTACAACTCATGGACCCCCAAATTATATTTCACTGACGTGGTCCCCCTGCATGCTGTCACAGACCCCTGGGGGTCTATATAGACCACTTTGGGAATCACTGCTTTACTTGATCGAACCACTTTTGATTTTTAATGAATTTTCAAGTGCTCGTGCAGATATTTTGATTTTTCAACGCTTTCTTTCACTTAGTTCCGGGAAAGTTCTGAGAGAGGGCTGGCGAAATACATTTGCTGTGCTAAAAGTATCCTGTAAACATGCTTTACGGAATTCAAATTTTGAAATCTGATTTACCACTCCATCCATTGAATATTCTCAATCTCGAGGTATCCTACCAGCCAAGCCTTGTAAGAAAGAGTATTCTTGTCCATAGAAAGGAACTGGGTGCCAATTGCTCTTGAGAAATACCTAGAACAGGGCCTTAGGGCTTTCTTTTAGGATCAGATATTTCAATTTCTTGATAGTTGTCTGTGTTCGAACAGTTGTAGTGTAACGGGCTTGTCGCAAATCTTGATTCAGTGCTAACATTTATTAACGTAATTTTGGTCGGTCGTTCAGACTCTCATATAAATCACGTCTTCTTCACGGGGGGGGGGGTCTAATGGGGCTATCCACGTTTTTCCTAACAGGAATAACTTGGGGAATAACTTTCTTTAAACAATATTTAATTGAAAACTTCCTCCCAAAGAAGACGCGGTTGCGGTCTATGTAAATTATGTCATGTATTAAGTATTAGCCTTTGGGTTCGAGCAGGAGAGAGAGAGGTTAGAAGCTAAAGGATAGCATGGAGATTAACGTAAGATAAAGTAAAGCTAAACAAGAGCACTCGAAGATTATTTGATTGCATTAAGATTGACAATTTGGCCAATTAATTGTTAAATTGGATTCGGTCGGTTTAGATTGGATTACTTTAGAAATTATCTTCAAATATAAGATGGTGTATTGCTTGGACGTGCTAAATGTAAGTGATCCGATTTATTATATATATTAAATCTCCAATTATCTAGTCTACTTTGCAATTGCTCCCATATTTATCAATTGGTGCATTTCTTAATTTAGATTAGTGATCCCCAAAGTGGTCCATATAGACCCCCAGGGGTCTATGACGACCTGCAAGGGGTACACGTCAGCAAAAATATAATTTGGGGGTCCATGAGGTGTAAATGGGGGTCTATGATAGTGGCTTTTATTATATAAACTAGATCGTGACTTTAAATTTAAAAGAAAATTTAATCAAGTGGAAACTAAATCCTACCTTTTTAACAGGTAATATTTACTAAATTTAATAGGGTTAATTTCCACTTACAAGGTGACAGCATAAATTTTATTAAAACAAGAACCATTTCAGCATTTTTTTTCCGGAGTTAAGCTAAAGAAGTATAAAAAATACCGGAGGTCCCGAATTTTCTTAGAATGTCACAATCTGTCAGGGCGTTTTAACCTAGGTTCAACATTTAAATGCCTTTAATTCAGATTTTGAAATCAGGATTGAGAATGCTTTGACTATGGTAATACCACAGTAGGCAATGAATTTATATGGTCACATTGAAAATAAATGTCCCATTACAATAGGAACTGATCGTAATAAGCACTAACGAAGATCTTCAAGTTTGGAAACGGATATCAGCAATTTTGGCTTTGAAAAGGCAAACCTATTACTTGTCCCGAATTATGAAATATCGTGAGAATGTTTTTAATCATTTTTCCTACTGAAAAGCAGCGCGGTTGCCAATCTCCAAAACAAACAAAAAAAAAACTTAACATTACTAACAGAAGAGGTTTAAGGTTAAAACTGACAATATCAAAACCAAATGTTGAAAATTTGTTATTGTAGTACCAGACTCATCCCTCCCTTTAAAATCATTTATTTATTTATTTTATTTAACATTTATTTTATGTATTAATTAACTTTTAATTTATTTAACATGTTTTTTAATTTTAATCACTATACTTCATTACAGTTAGAAATTTAATTCATTTAAAGTAGTATTACCAGCTGTCAAAAAGACATTTAAGTTGTTAAATTTGCAAAAATTCAATATTAATTAAGTAGGGGGTCTACCCCAAATCGAAAAACATGGCAAGGGGTCTATGACACAAAAAAGTTTGGGAACCTCTGATTTAGGTTGTTGAATTTGTGTCGTTGTTGAGAATAGTAAATGAATTGTGTTGTTTGGACCTATGGCTAGTTTTCCTTCTAACTCTCGTACTTTAATGGATGGGATAGCCCATTCATTACAATGGAATGAGGTTTTGTGGTCATGTTTTCATTTTTACTTTCAGCAAGACGTTTTTTTCCTTTTAAATTTAATATATTATAAATACCTTTTTCCGAATTGCAATAACCAAAATTTTTACACCCGCTTTATATAATTTGTTGTTTCAAATATTTCTTTTCGAAAAGCGCAATTACGTAACCTTCGAGCCATCTATCAATTTTCGGAGTTATTATCAAAATAAATCTTTTATTTTATTTTCCAATAAAAAGAAAACATTAGCAGACGATTATTCTGAAGTTTCCAAAGTTTTATCGCAAAATGCAAACGAGAAAATAAATTGCAAAATCGTTTCCATAAAGAGCGAACAACTTTCTGTACATACTGCGTTTACATTTAAATGCGTAATTGTTATTTGGATATATCATAATGCGTAGCAATTGTATCTGAATTTCTTACAGCCGAGCAGTTAAGTGATCTTGATCGCGAACTCGTGGCCGACGTTGCTTGAGTTCGTTGAATCATGAGTTTTTCAATGAAGAACTGCCATGTCGAGGGGCTGGCGCATGCTAAATATGTCAAGACATAAAATATTCATGTTGTTGTGGCGTAGAAATTTGAGGAGTAAGGAGCCAACTCAAGTGTCATGGGATTGTTCCATGGTTCAAAATTAAAAGGTCTTCTCTCAATAGTTTTGTGATGCTCTAAATGCGACATCAATAAACAATCAATTTATTTGATTACTTTCAATTAAAAAATTTAAGAGATTGTATTATTTTAATTTATTTCAAATGCATAATGGACAATTATATCCGTTACTATTATCGTAATTTTGACCCTTACTAGGGTAATAAAGCTGATATTTGTTTAGAAAACGCACTTTCAAAATTTCATCTTTGTAAAAAGTAATATCTTAGATTCTGATAAATCAAAGGCTCTAATGTAGCTTTCTCTAGCTTTGATTCCAAAGCGTAAGATTTTCTTAGATGAAGAAATCTATGTACTAAATTCAAGTTATTTATTTATTTTTTTGATAAATACTATTTTACATATAAAGATCTTAAAAAATCAAAGATATATGGAATAAACACGCATTTTTTCAATTTCTCATAAAAGGAATGGATGACTTCATATGTTAAAGTATAAGAAAAAAAACCTTAAAAACTAACTATGCATATTAAAAAATTCAGTGGCGGATACAGGAATAAGCATTGTTTTAAAGCTGACATTCTCCTAATATAACAAAGTATGATCCAAATTCGGAATCCATTTTCAAATAAAAAAAATTTCCAGTGATAATATAAATTCGGATTATTTTTTTTTATATAATGAATGTAAAAGTACTAAAATTACCTTATGAAATCTAAAAGAACAAATTCTAAAGGTATGTAAATAGAATTTGACTTACCCTACTTTGTATCTATTAAGAATAAAATTTACAACACATTCTATGCCGATTCAAAAGAAGGAGGGGATGGGATAAAAAATGTATGGTAATAAGCAATATTTATGCTTAGAAAATGAGAAAGTAATTAAAAAAATGTAAAAAAAAGTGTATAAATTAAATTTTAAAAAAAAATTTACAAAATAATTAAAACTAGATAAACTGTAGCCACATCTATAACTGAGTATAGTGAATAAAATTTATAAAAAATTTTAAATTCAATAAAATTAAAATTAAACTGATAACAAATATATAATTTAAGAAATTTGATAGGATAATCACATTCCAATCCGTAAAATTTGTATAATTTTTAATATCATTTATTTTATCACAATCTTTATTTTTGAAAAACAACTACGCTGCAAAAAGTTAAGCACTATCTATATTCCTGTATATTGATAAATGAATATTACTATTCCAGAATGGAACTTTAATGACATAAAAATCAAAAGCATTATAAATAATGCTATTTATTTTATGATTTACTGCACGGAACACTACATTTAGGTATTCTGCACTAATTTGGTTGTTATTGATAACTTTAATTATAGAATAAAAATCATATAGGATTAAAAATAATATTTTGTTTTAACTCACTAATTTACAAAAATGCAATTAAATTGTTAAAAACTTATCTCCAAAGCTGATAAGTACTATTATCAATATATCATTTTCCTAAAAAATGTAAAAATTAGTTAGCTTAACTACTGCTAGCATATTCCCTTTATGGTAAATCATTAATTTATTTTGAAGAATATTTCTATTATAATTAATGTAATTTTCTATAAGAACTAAATTAATAAGGATGTGGAAATTTTGGAACTTTATAACACTATTTAGACCATAAATATGTAAAGAAAAATTTGTATATATAATCCATGACAGTTGATTTTTATCAAGATAGAGTTTAATGTTTGTTAATTTTTTATTTATTCAAGTGAATTTTCTCAACATATTAATTTTGAATTCATTGAGTATTACATTGGTTGGGGATAAAAATTAAAACATCTTTTATGTTGGAAAAAAAAATGATTCATTGGAATAAATAATCGTAAAGTATAATGATATCTAAAAGTTAAGGTGCAAAATATACAATATTTATCAGATAAAGGGTTCCTAATTTAGATCTTAGTTCTTACAATATACAAAAAAAAATTTAAGTACCACCGAATTCAAATCCACTGTATTACTTACTGCTGGCTGCGAAATTCATTACTTAACACGCGTAGTTTATTCTATCAAGTATTTTTCTTACGGTTTCTCGTGAAACGCCAAAAGAGCGATATCGTTCTTTGCGTGGTAACCTGGTAGGGCCCTCTCTAAGTGGATCCGCAAATCGACAATAGAGGTTGTTGCATTTCGGCAGCCTCGGGCCAGGAGCTTCTCGTTTCCGACTCGAGAAATGTTGGTCTTCTGTCCGTGGGTTCCGCTCCGACACTCGCGATCTACGAAATGAAAAAGAGAAAGAAAAAATCAGAGACGCCGCCACCTGAGCCTACTTTTTCTCTTCCGACGTAGACTTCCTTTCGGTTTTTATCGAAGAGATGCGATAAATATTGCATTGATCAGGTCGGATGAGATATGTGCGCATCAGAAGTAGCTTTCTCGTTTCGTATTGTAATAGAACTTACAAATAAGCTGTTGAATTTAAACAAAAAGTGTGATTTGAAAATGTGAAGTATTTGGTACATGGAAAAAGGAAATTTTTCCCTTCTAGTAGTTTATACAATGTATCAGATAGAAAAAAAACTTGCAAATAGAAATGCATGCATATTCTGTTATTCCAAAGCTACGATGGGGCCGCGGTAGCCAAGTGTTTGTGGCCCCAAAATCGTTGCAAGAGTGTCATAAATTCTAGTTGCCACTGAAGACCCGAGGTGTAGAGGGGTTGATGCACGTTAAATCTGTCGAGGCTCAAAGTCTTCCCGTTGGTATGGTGTGGTAGTTTAGAGAGGGAAGTAACAACTCAGGTATTGTTTTTTTCACTTCACCAAGGTTCAAAATTACGATGTCCATTGCCAATATCCCTCGTATTGTCTTATAGTCTCGTATTGTCTTATAGACGTCTTAAGACTTCTTGAGGCCCTGGTCCCCTATTCAAAAGTAAGCCCTAGGCCTCTACTCAAAAGTAGGCCCCACCTATAACCCTTTAAAGTTGACATTCATAGCGTACGTTGTCAAATACTCGTACAGACAATAACTTGAAACAATTGTTGTTGCTCATCTCCATGTCTAGCCAAGCTAGACCAAGTCCATGATCTCCACTCTCAAAAAGCCCAACACCATTAGAGGGTCCTCATATAGATCTTGTTTTTGTAAGCCCCAGGCAGTCAAAAATGTGTTCTGGAGATGCCTGGCAGGCAGAACACCTAACACAAGTAGGAAAAACTTTGTCTCCATCTTTAACATTAAAGTTCGGAAGTGGCCCCTCCGGAAACGAGATAAAATAGTTTGTTCCTGCCTGCTGCATTGAGGGGAAAGAGGACTACCTGGGCGATTAGTTTCATACCAGTGATGAACAAGAGGAATAGATGATAGCTTGTAGTTAATATAGGTGGAGTGCAGTTCTGAATAGGTGAGAGGGGCCGAGTTCCTAGTGGGTTCAGCTGTGCCCTCTTTTACTAGGGCATCAGCAATCTCATTACCCGCGATGTTAACGTGCGAAGGAACCCATTGTAGATGGATCTCGCGAGAAGATGAAAGGCTTTATAGTTTCTCCAAAATAGCCACTCCTGTGTTATCACCGACCTTATGCCAGTTAGAAAGATGCTGGATGGCACTACGACTGTCAGATAATATCCAGATGCTATTCGAACCAGGAATTGAGAGTGCCTATTTAAGGCCTGTATCAATAGCAATGAGTTCACTGCGAATGACAGAGCAACCATTAAAGTTTCTCAGTTTAATGTGACTGGAATAGTTTTGCAACTTAATATAGATACCCCTGACAGAATGAGAGTGTTCATTCCTGCTGCCATCAGTATAGATAAGGAATGCATCATCAGGAATGTAACTGAAAACTTCAAAGGCAAGTTGCCTAAGAAATTCAGGTGGATCTGAAGTCTTGTTGAAATAGGCTGAGAGGTTGGGTGGAAACACACCCCTGGGAGGCCCTCGGAGGGGTCAATGTAAGAGCTCAAGTGATGCCGTTCCACAGAGGGGAAAATCATATTGAAACAAATAAATGACTTGAACTTGACTCCACTTGAAACTAAGAAATATGTATGACTAACAATCGTATAAACCGGCTTGACGGACTGCCGTTTTTTGACTCAATGAGTAATGATGACAGTGAAGGTTTATCCATTGGGTACTTAAGGTAGGTGCCCAAGGGCCTGGAAGAGCACATAAAGCTAGACTTAACCGGATCCAAGAGCCCGTCCTTGGATCAGCCAGTGCTAAGGGTTGATCTTCTGAGCCGAGGGACCGAAATGAGCTTATATCGGCACTGAATGATGGTGTGTGGTGGTAGACTTGTACGTGGGTAACGGTCATCACATGTAGTTAGTTGATATATTGTCCGAAATTCACATTTTTTCGGAAAATAGAAATGGGAACAACATTTGACTTTTGAAATTATTCTAATTATGATTTTATTAAGGCTGAGTCGAGAACGATACGAGGCCCCCATTGCGACCGAGGCCTTGGGCCCAGGCCCAGTTGAACCATGCTTATAGTGCGACATTATTAAACTCTCACTTACTATTTAAATATACTGTGCCCATGGATTTCATTGTCTAGCAATGATAGACAATTTCCGTGAATCCAAAAAAATCTAGGAATTATAAGAACAGAGGAAGGTCCAGAAGGACCTCGTCGTCCTTTTTAAAACCCAAACAAATCAAGATGTGGGCAGGAGAGACCAGTTCGGAATATCACCAGTGGCATTCATGAAATATCTTCTAGCCCTGACGAAAAGTGAGAGCTTTTATATCACAATACGCGAGATAGGCAGTCTGGTATTTCCTAGGCATAAGCTTGAATGAACCTCCTGGATTTCTTCCGAAGTACCTAGGATGACTAGGAGGAGTTCTTCCAAGATGATTGAGTTCAATTTTCTTATGGGAGGATAATTTACTGAATGTAAGAGACCCAACAGGGCTGACCTCCTTCTCAGCCGCAGTCCTGGCTAATAAATCGGCTAAAAACAAGACAAGACATTTTTATTTTATACAAATTATTGCGTGTAGCGGCGAAATTCCACTCTTATATAAGAGCTACGATTGGCCAGTCTTCCACCGTATAACACTTGTCATTGTTTGTACTTTATGTGTACCTATATTTATATATATATATATATCTAAAATTTTTTAATTTAATTTAATTTTTTTAATAATAATTTATTTTAACTTTCATAATAATAGAAATGGATCACCAATATTTTACTTTATATTAAGTCCTTTGTGTAGACCCCTTGCCATTGTCCATGCACCCCAAAATTAATTTTAATTTATTACAGATCCCCTCACAGGAATCTCAAGGGCCCTCAGGGGAAAGTTGGTACAACTTTGGGAACCACTGATCTAGATCTATTGACCTTGAGAATCGCCAATTAGAGCCTCAGTCAGGTGATACAGAGGATACCTGATATATTTGGTAGTTCACTTTCCTAATTTGTTTTACACTTTTTTATATCTTTGCTGTAATTCGAATTTTACTTGTGGTATCCTTTATTGTTCTGTACCTTGGTCTATAGTAAAATCAAGACCAAATCCACAATTCACCTTATACATTGTCTGTCATAAGGCTTGAAAACTTAATTGTTGGGATTAAACCTTAAAACTGAAAGGAGAGATACTGACTGAAATCACATTTTGTCATGTAAAAAAATGTTTCTAAATTACAAAGTCCATCTCCAACTCTCCATCTGCTGCTTTATTACAACATTAATCTATTTTAGTCAGTAACCTTCTTCAATTGTGGAAGCTGCAGCAGTCCAGTTGTAAGAACACGAAATTTGATGCATGAATAGAATCATGAGTTAGACAGCAATTTCATCAAGAATTGTAATACATAATAAAGAGTTATTTTGCACTTGAAATTAAACAGACTTGATGGGATGTAGTACAGAAGATGGAACAATGAAGTACCAGTTTGAGTGGTCTTCCATTCCATTTGATCCGTTATTTACAGATTATCTGTGTTCTCATTTTGCAAGGCTTGTCACTAATAGTCTTCTTGTAGTTGTAACAACATCATTTCACAAAAGCCTTCAATCTGGATTTCGATGGCCTGGTTCGTAGGCAGTATTAGCAAGTGCGTTGAAACTAATAGTTTCTTTCTTTCAAATGCTATTAAATATTAATCTGTTATTCGTTAAGTGAAATTGGACTTCAAGCAAATGAAGAGCTAATTTTAATATCCTTAACTTGATTGAAAGTTATACAGTCACATATATATGCATATGAAAAGATCAAAGGTTACTTTTGATACCGTTTTGGATGTAATCGTGACCGAAAGACATTAAAAAACATGTTGATCCCATCGATTTATTTATTTACGACGATTTTTAAGAGAAGCACGTTGCACAAGAAGACATATGCAAAACATAAAGATAGCAGCCACAATATGAAAACTCGTGAGTGAAACTTATGAAGGGGAAAAGCGCTCTCCCTCTAAATCCAAAAGCCCTCGGCTTATTTTTATCAAAGAAGTTTTGAGAATGCTCTGTAATCACATGATTTCTTAAACGTTAGCACGCCAGTTGGTTGGATCCTATAGCTGTGGCAATAATGCATCAGCTCACCAGAAAACTTGATATGACCTGACCCATTTTTAAAAATTAAGAGAATACAATTAAAATTGTATTCCCATTAAGAAAATGAAAAGAATTAAGAATCTCATGATGTCTTGGAGAGTGTTCAGAAAGAAATGAATTAAAGAAAATCCTCAAGAGCTTTTAAATAGAGAACCTTTGCTCTGTCTCTCACACACATATATTATATGGTAAATTATAAAAATAAACTTTTTTTGAGTAAAATTTTCAAGCTTAATACATTGAATGTCCATAACTGAAAAGCTCTGTTTCTAAGTTGCCTACAGCCAAAACCAGTCATTAGAAAATTGTAAGAATTTGTGATTATATAGATGGGAATTTCTTTCAACAGAAAGAAAAGGTAGTTCCAAATATCACAACCGCGAAGGGTATTTTACTTATAAATTACACATTTAACTATGTCTTTACAGTAATTTTACGATTTCCATCAGGGCAAAATATGTTCCTTTGATGATTATGATTACCAATTACCTTTTTAAATCGTAGTATGTCCCATTACGGTGTGCAAACTGTATTCTGAAAAATGTTCCGCACTGGTTCCAACACTTGCTGTCTTTAAAATCAAGAAAAGTTCTTGGGTCGTCACGACTTGCAAAATGTTTGAAATGTTTTTGAATTCCAAGATTCTCATCGATCAAAGTCTGGAGATCGGAGAGATCCCCCATTAAGAAAGTGGCTGCTCACTCGTACTTTTATAAAATGTCTTTAGCAAATCGTGAAATTTTTGGAGGAGCCCCGTCATGCTTGAAGATTATACATTCAGAACATTAGTTTGCTCACATAGAAGGAATAATTTGGTTCTCTAGCAGGGATATATATTGCTGGACAGTGATCGAACAAATCATTGGGTTTGTCTGTCATGTTGACATAATGTGACAGTTAGGCGAATGGAATTTGAACTTAGGCATCAGAATGGTTCAAAATAGCCAGATCAGTCGCCTTTAGCCATTGCATTGTTTCTTAACGAAGCTTGAATAAACAATCCACCAATCAAAACTCATGCATTTATTATTTTTAATTAAAATCAATATTAGTGTTATTTTTATTTTAAATAAATATTATCAATATTGGTCTCTTTATGACTTAAGCATCTTTAAAAAGGTACTTCAAGACTTTAAAAAAAAAATGTAAATTTTGATTAAAATTTTACTTGTTATTATAAATCTAATCTAATTATAAATTTTGTTTATTTACTTTCCGATTTTACTTACTGACAAAGTCAGTAATATAAAAAAATTATTCAAGTTTTTGAGAAATATTAATTGCACTTTCTATAAAATCTCTTCAGACATTTTAGCTTAGATTAAAAAGCTCTCAAAAATATTTTTCGATTTTGATTGAAAATGATTTAATTTGAAATAATTATAATAAAAATTATGCAAAAAATAATTGTATTGGCTTTTGTTTTAAAGAATGAATTAGGAAATGGACAAGGAAATGAAGTGAACAAAAAACACAAAAGTTGGAAAAACAAGCATTCATTTTGATAATCAAATTTTAGACTTTTGGAAGTTATAAAAATAAAGGGCTGATAAAGCTTAAAATGAAAAAAAAAATTATTTTATAATTAGATTGAAATAGATAGATCTGCTTTTATTAAGTTTTAAGCCTTTGAAAATGTTTTCCAAGCTGTCTTAGAAAATTTATATTCAAATTGTAAGAGTGTTTCGCTGGTACAATTGCTTTTTTAGATTAATAATGCCTTGCTCATTAAATGCTTTAAAAGAAAGATTAAAAGCATATTAAAAAAACTCGTTTATAAATATTACCGGAAAACATTTGCTTCAAAAATAAAATAAAAATGACCAATATATTTATTTTATCAATGCGTTTTCCTTTATCATTTTTTTTGTTTCACAATTTTCGATGAGGTAGAAGAAAAAAAGAAATAAACCAATTTATTTTTAAGAACTCTTTTGATAGTATTTAATTTTGTCTATACATCCGAACAATAAAATAACGCTAAACCCATTTAAAGAAACATTTATCTTACAAATTTGAAAAAAGGGAGAAAAACAGTTGCCAGGAAATAAAAAAATTATGTAAAGAACGTTTACTTCTTCAAAGATTTAAAGGCGTACTTTTTTACGCTAAATTACTTCAGCTTTGAACTTCCATGCCTTTAACAACAACAATAAAAACAGATGGGATAATTAACTTAAACTTTTTCTAACTTTTTTTTTTGCTCCAAGATAAATAATCGAATTCGACTTGAAATTCGCAAAAAAGAACACATTGGAAGACATCAATAAAGAGTCGTTCTATAAACATCAGAGTGGTAGAAGAAAAAAGATCATCTGCACCTGCGTCCCGTTCTTGCTAGTGTTATTGTGACCGCAGAAACTATTCCCGCCTTTTGGAATTCCGAGCCGAGTTGTTTGCGGAAGCCTCATCTGCATATTTATTTCGAATGAAAACAATCAGTGGTTCACTGTAACTGCAGCCGACGCTCAGAGAACTCGATAGGACTTCGATCTTCACCGTGTAGTGGAGTTGAGGTGTTAGATGAAGGTTCTGAATATATATTCTCCGGAAAATATTACATCAACAAAAGGAACTGGTAAAAGGCAATTATGTGTTCGAAGAATATATAATATTTAAGCACTGTAAGAACAGAAACAGAAATATTTCGTATTCTTTGTTATACTTATTTGTATATATTCCTTTAAAATCAAATTATATTTAAAATATTTTCAACGATGAATAATTATAACAGCAACAGTGATTATGCCAAAGAAAAAAAGTAATGAATAATTATGATAAACTGCATTGAAACGAATTGTTAATCTATTTCAGAATTTCATTCTTATTGGTGGTGTCGTTTCAAATGTATTTGTCATTCAGATCAATGAAATACTTGGTCAATGTGTGCTGCATTATACTTTGTATAGTACTGTGTACTACAGTATACAGTATAAAATAAATATAGTAAGAAGCACTGAAAATCTGAACCACAAAATAAATTACAATAATTAAATTTAATTTTCTTAGCACATATACCCTGTTAAAATTTCCCAGTCATATTCTGAATTGTTTGAGTTCTATATATGAAGAGGTTTTAGAAAATCCTATTTTATTTCTGGTTTTTTGTAGAGATTTTTGGTTTTATGGAGATGGTGTGTAACTGAGCTACACCATTGGGATAAGAAACAACAACAGCAACGGAGGCATTTTATATAAAATAATCTTTTTTTGAACTATTAGAACAGCAGACTTGAAATTTGATAATCATGGCTCTTTCACTAAATAGAGATACGCCAAGAACAGGTTTTGTGAAAATTGACTCCCAAGGGGGTTACATATTTAAGAAAATTACCGTTTTGAACTATTATACCAACATACCTAAAATTTAGTAAGTATTTTGTTGTTGTTGTTGATTATACATTTGGGTTTTACCAAAATCAATTACCAAAGGGAGTTAAGAGGGCGAATAGATAAAAAAAAATTCCCGTTTTTGAACTATTAGATCTACAGACTTGAAATTTAGTAAGCATGTTTCTTTTGTTCAGTAGAGGTAAGCATGTTTCTTTTGCGTAGATTGATTCTCAAGAGGTGTTTAGGAAGGTTACAGAGACGTTGTAGATTTAAAAAATACCTATTTTAGAATTATTAAATCTACAGATTTGAAATTCATCAAGCCTGTTTTTGTTTTATGTTGCTGAGTAAAGATGATCTAAGAAATTTATTTTTCGGAAATCGATGGACAAGGGGCTTAAAGGAGCGTGTAGGTGAAAAATTAGTAACTATTAATGAAAACTATTAACATACATACTTGAAATATGGAAAACATGTTTCTAATGTGAGTAGAGATCCACTAAGAAGGACTTTTGCGGAAACCAACTATGGAAGGATAAGGCTGTTTGAAAGATAATCATGCTTCCATTTAAGAAATTCCTGACCTTTTTACGTCAAGAGAGGAGAGGGCTATGGAAATATTTTTCATTACAGTCTAAAACTTAATGCTAATTTTTACATATCAATAACTTAAAAACGGTACATAGTAATACGATATCATGAAATACCCAGAGAACTGGCGGGTAATGACTAGTACGTATAATTATTTCATTGAATTGAATACTCTTTTTCTGCGTTATTTGATATTGCGATTAAAAGAAATATAATATATGCAAATATAGTTTAGATTAAGGAGGCATTAACATATTATACTAATTATTTGAAACAATTAATATTAATTTCAGATGAATTTCAATTGCTAATTAACTATTCTAGAAAATAGTTATTCATTTACGAACAATTACAATTTATTAATTTAATTTTTTGGTTACTTTTCATATTCGAATTTGTTTATTTTCATATTTGAAACATCTTTATATCTAATAAATGCACTTAACCATGGATGTTTTTATGCATTTAACCATCTTTGTCTGCTAAAAATTTTTTTAAAGGAAATACAAGGTGTGACCCCCACACACACGAAACGAGATTGATCCAATAAATCATTGTACGTACAGAATCAGTTTTCCGTGACATTATAACCTTCAAAGCATTCACCCACTTCTGCATTTGGAGCTGTCATTGCTGGTAACTGTTCTGGAAAACGAGGTTTTTGAAAGGCCCTGCAGGAGATTTTCCGTTTTTGCCTGAACCTCTTCAACTGAGGTAAAATGGGTTCCCTTTTAGCAAGATTTAACTGTATGATATAAAAAAATCTCTTGGGGGTCAATTCAGGTGAATAAGGTGGATGTTCCATCACAGTAATGTTTTTTCTGGTCATAAACTGCTTTACAGACTGGGCCGCGTGTGCCAGTGAATTGTCTTGGTTCAACAACCATCCCTCCCTCTCCAATTCTGGCCTTTTTCCCCAGGTTTTTTCACGAAGTCTTTTTAGTACTTCAATGTAGTAGTGAAAATTAACAGTCTGACCCCTGATGGGGAACCCCCACATATCCCGAATTTCGGTAATGTTTTGGTCAGCAATCACTTAGCTTGGGTGCTCAGTACGTTCATCATCTTCCTCACTACCCATTTCCTCTGAAAACTGTCATTCGAAGACATATGCATGAGATAAAGTTTCACCTCCATAAGAAATGTTTTCGCGGCTGATTTCTTAAGTTTCATAAGAAACGTGATGTTGATTCGGCATTTTTCCGGCAGAATGCAGTTGCACGTGTTCACTCATTGACGCAATACTCCCAACTGGAGTGATCGGTTGAGTTGAAACTGACTGCATGGATAGAGGAGGGGTCTTTTTTCAATACTCACTTAGTCTCATTTTTTTGTGTCGCACCTTGTATTTACGAAATCATATTCAACTACTTTGAATTTGACAATAAATGCCAATTAATTTTTTTTAGATACATTTATTTCATATTATTGATATCTTGATAATAAAGATTATTACGTGTTTTCAGGATGTGATATAAAATTTTTTTACTAGATTAAATGTTGTCCTTTGCTTACTGAAAATGTTCAACTAAATCTTGGAACTTTGCCTATATCTTGGGTTATAAGATCATTGATTTGTAACCAATAGGTTGTGAGTTCGGATCTCATATTTCCGTTCATTATCGTTGTGACATTTTCGCGTCACACAGCTGAAAAATTGACTTCTTTATGTGGATAGTATAACACCGTTCACATTCACATGGGCACCCCTAAGACCCTGTGGGTTCTTGTCATCTGATATCACCCCGAGAACCAATAACCGGGAGAAAAACACCACTTCGCCCACAGGCCGTAAGCCTCTGCATAAATTCGAGGTATCGGGGAAGAGCCACCCCACACTGGGACAGTAGAGAAGATAGTCCGTTGGAAAACACCAAGAAGTTAGGTTGTGTTTGCCTCCTCCCCTCACACAAAGGACATTTTTCGTAGAATTGAAATAATAGTATGTGTGTGAATAACTTATATTTTCAATGTAAATATATTATTAAAAATAGCTGTGACGTGAATAAATCAATTTAATTTCTTAACTCTTAAGCTACCCTTAATTTTTCCAAACGTCACATCGTGCACGGAAATAATGAGTGTTAAATCTCTTGAGACTGAAAATCTCATGTTGACGGGCTTCTGTGTAGATCATTAAATTATCAGGTGTTATCTCTTCCCTGTTTGACTGCAATTCATATTTACGAAGTCTGAATAACCATTGTGTGGCTTCAGCTTAAGTCAATCAAATCAACTGAAAAATTTATATGAATAAAAACGCCACGGCATTCATATAATATTTTACTATTTAATTATAGAAAATAAAATCCTATTTAATTTACGTACATCAAACTCTTTTTACACAAGGTCATTTTTTTACACTATTTTGAAATATCACGGCACACGAATTTAACCATTTTTTTTACACAAATTTTTTGTTCTATCACGAATTTTTAAAAAAATTAGGGGATTCGTACCCTTAGAATGAGGACGATTTGATCGAATGTATGACAGTTTATGATTATAATGAAGTCACTGCTAACGAAGGTGAAATTTAGCTTTTAAAAGCTGGTTTAATTCGCGTGGGCTTGAAATTTACTACACGTTTAGAACCACATTTTCTTACTCATGATCCTGACATAGAGCGCACATTTAAATTTATACGTAATCTTAAGTTTTGAGTAACTGGATATCAAGGAATATATAAGCAAGAGAAACCAAAAAAAAGTAACCCCTAATAATAAATTTCGTAATAACAAAAACACCAACAGCTGCCGTTAATAACGAACAAAATTCTTCATTTGAATCCAAACCGACATTGTGCTAGACATATCTGACACATCTACTGATGATAGCAATTTTGATCCAGTTCTTAATAAACGTGCGCGCTTGTTATCAAATAGCGATGAATAGTTGTTAGTCAGTAGTTTAATTCCTAAACTGTTGTTTCAATCTGAATTTTTATGTGTTGTATGTACTCATTGAATGAATTTTCACTATACACAAGTCTTAATTTTTCGTCGTTAGATTCTCTATATTTCAATCTCCATGTAACTACTTCTATCCATCTAACTAGCTAGAAAACCTATACTATATACAGCCGACCTAATCTGCCTATCACAGTTTCTTCTCCCAAAAGGGTTGGTTGAGATAGATTTCAATTGATAACCCAAATATTTCCCAAGAACGCGTATAGATTCGTCACAACTTACACATGGACAACAAATTCCACAACAAAAATTAAGGACAAAAAACATGGACGGTTTTTCATAACGACCACATTCATTCCTCACTTGGACCACACTGAAGTTGGCTGCTCGCTAGAGTGCGCTTCTGCTTCTTGGGGCAGTCAGTACATAGTTATCAAAACAGGAGTGGTTACAGTTTTCAAAAAATGAAGCTTGAAAGATTATCATCAAATATTGTTATTCAACTTGTGACGGGTTCTTACGCGTTTCACTAACCTCCTCGTACTCTTTAATATTTTATTTATTTCAACCAATCTCCACCGGGAGCCAAAGCGTGATTTATGCAAATGAGATATTTTATATAAGTTCGGGTTTAGCTAGTTAAAGAGAGAATGAAATGAAATGAAGAGAGAATGAAATGAAATGAAAAAGTGTTTTTCAAATGTAAACGTAGATGTTGTGAGTAGGTCCATCGTACGTTGTGGATAAATTAGTTCATAAAAGAACTCGAGATAGCTGAGAAAGAAGTCACCTATTGAAGGAATCCTAATTCAAGTGGTCCAATCAAATCTTAAAGAAGCAACTAGACGAACCTCCATATCATAAGAAATCAGGTTAGTTTTATTGATTCAATTAAGTATAAGTGTGTACTGTAATTGTACGCGTCATCTTTCGTAGATTCAGATAGGATTCCGTCGTTCATGATTATTGAACCTTCTCATTCTCCACTGTGTTTTATTGTTCTTAAAATTGAATGGTATTTGTGTAATCTCTTAATTAAGAAAAATCAATAAATAAGATTGATTTGTTAAAATGAGTAGTGAATTTATTATGCATTCAACACGTTCGGATTCAGGTAATACCCGAAGGGGAGTTGATAATCTTAGAGGGTAGCGAAAGGCTACGACAAACTACATGTTTTTTAAAACTAAAATTAAAATAATTTTTATAGAATAACTTACAAATTATAGATATCGTTTCTTAAACGTAATGTTAAAATTTGTAGACTCAATTTTCATTCTATTTTTATTATACCTTCTTTAATTTTGTGTCTTTAACTCTCTCAGTCTAACTGTATAAGTGTAAAACCTATATCTACTCTCTTCTAAGTTCTAAGATGGTAAACAGGAAAATATTCATTACACCTGTCATGCATTACTATTAAATTTTATGGACGATTACAAAAGAAATTTTAACAAATTTGTCCTAGTAATACTATAATCGTTAGAAAAGAATTTAATTCGTAGTTGTTAAAAAAATTCCGCATGATTCAATAAAAGAAGAAAATAAATACATTATTACTCGTGATTACTATGCATAATCATTGCAGTGAGCTGAAAAACATTTTTAATACATTTTTTAAGAATGGTATTTTAAATAATAAAAAACTCCCGAGACATTTGGATTTTGTCATTCTAAACGCGGTTTTTTTAAAAAATTTCTGTAAAACTCGTTTCACCTCTAGAATAATGCGCTTACAGAGAAAACTACACGATATGCTTATTTACACTTTCAAACGGAAATAAATTCATATCCTGAGAGATTTTTCTCAATGAAACCTTATTTACAAATATTTTTGAAATTTGCTAATGTCAAATTTTGGGTCTACAATAACATCTTTTTTTCAATTAAAAACTCGCCATAGAAAAGTACAAAAAAATACTTATTCCCTACTTGTTTTTATAATGCATTCAAGTTTATAATTCATTATTTTATATTATTATTTATTAAAAAATTATTTCTTTTAATATATTCATTAAAATTTTATTTATTTAAAAGATTTATTTAATTAAATTTAAAAAAAAAACATATTCAAGCAAACCACTAGATATTTTTAAGAAAAAAAGAATCCATTCCATAATTTCTTCTATCTCGATATGTTACTTGCGTCTTTCTCAGACACAAAACAAAGACAGAAGAAAGAAGAGGAAAAATAAATAAGAGGGGACTCGGACGGTGTCCATCGAGAAATCACAACAAAACTAATGTAATCACCAAACCTCGGTCTAAACACCGCATCACTTCCTACTCTCGGATGGTCAATCGTCTCTTGACCGGGCGTCGTCGAGCGAGGAAGAAAAACGACACCATTATCCACTCCTTTCACGTCCACTTCTTAAGTCCTCCCTCCATCGACTGACCCCTCCACCTACGCTTTCCAAATGTCCATTTCACGCTACAAGGATTTGATTAGACTTTGACCCTATCATCCGGTAGCGTTTATTTTGGCCTCTTCCCTGTTTTTCCCCCTCGGTCATTCGTCTTTCCTGGTGGGAAAAAAAGTTTCAGGGGAGGTTGAATTCCCTTGGGTCCGGTCAGCACGAGGGAAGGGGGGTGATTACTCACCCCTCCCTCAATGTTCTCTCAGGGTCGTTTTATTCGTAAAGAAGGTAGGGAGAGAGTTCTGTGTGCAGTTGGAGTAGAGATTTTATTGAAATGGATTGGGGTTGTGCTTTCTGTTGGGAATAAATATAGAATCGTAGTCTTTTTTTAAAAGAGTAGATCTACCAGTAGATAATTTTTAATTAATACTTTCAAAACAATGCATGTTCCAGTAAAAAGTATCCCCAATTGCTTGTATAAGAATAAGAAGTTTTTCTATCTAATTGGTAATAAGTAAAACTATTTTGCTTGGAATTTTCAGTTGGAACACAAAAACAACTTAGAAAAAATAATTTAATTAAAAATAATATTTCTGTAGAAAATTGTTTGAAATTCTTTTAAATCAACGAAATAATAAGTTTTAATTTCTCTTTTCTTAAATTTGAAAATGATTCTAAATCTTTAAATAAAAATAACCATATAAAGATTTAATTAAAATTAATAATAAAAGAACTACTACATTAAATTAAGAAGATTATTCGTAATTTAGTTTTATTTGCAATTCTAAATTATATTTTATTTATATAAGTGGCAATTTTTTAAAGAAATTGAAGGTCATATGAAACATTGAGTTTAGAAATTAAAAATTTAAATTGAATTTTATTTGCAGCAATTCTCACGTGTTTTCAATTAACCTTTATAGAATTCTATTTGTTCATTGTTTGATTTGGGATCCTTTTGAGGAAACCTTTTCTGGTTAGTGTTGGTACTTGAAGAGATCTGAAATAAGGAAGGGGAGATGAGATTGCAGCTGTAGGAAGCTAATATTGCGATTGCGTAGTAGTAAATAGAAGAATATATGTTGTTTTGAACAAGATCTGCCAGTTAGCAGGAAACTTGTGTAACATTTAAGCCGTATAAGTGAAGTTCGGTGTCTGTATGGATTGAACCACCGCAGCTATGTTTCGAAGCTGTTTTTTGAAGTGAATCTCTATTACTTTGGTGAAGTTTTTTCACTTTTAATGGATGCTTACCATTAAATATTGTGATTATATTAAATAAAAGTTGATGAATTTTGCTTCTTCTCTGTGGAACCTTTGTCCCAAAATATTAGTACGAGTTCGTATAAAACTATAAAAATGGTTAGATATATAGTTTAAGAAAAATGTATATAATTGGTAGCTAATTTAATAAGATACGCTGGAATACTAGAGATACACCGGTTGATTTCAAATTAGTGTGGCCAATTTTAAAAGCATATAACTATGAAAGTAAAATTTTGTCGCTTTGCTGCCAGTTATATTTTAAAAAAGAAACGTTCAACTTAACTATTTTTGTTAGTGGGAATAAATTATGGTTCCGAAATTACATCCTCAATCCGAAACGAAATTTTAAAGCTTTTGAAGGATGTTTGCTCAAATTCGGTTATAGATAAAGCACTTAAAAATCAGAAAAGATCTTTTGCAAATGGATTACTATCTAAACTTCGAAAGGAAATAAAATTTGGCTGGAAAGCCAAAGCTCCAGGGAAAAAATGTAGATGAAAGGAAGTCCTTAAGGAAAAAGAAACAGAAAACTTTTCACTGTAGAAAATCCTCTGCCACAAAGAACTTCAGCAACGATTACAGGTATCACAATCGACAATTTGTCGTCATGTAAAGTAAATTGGCTTTAAAAAGTGAATAAACCAATCTGTTCTTAAATGTCTGTTAAGACCGTAGAACAACGAAGAAAACGTTCTTGGCCACTGTTTTTAATGTAACGCAAAGGTAGATAGAAAAACATGGATGACTTCAGATGAAGCACTGTTTCATCTGTCATTCATAACTAGAAAAACGAAGATAATATATATTTAATGAAAAAAATCGTCGCAAAGACGCAGCTGTTTTGCAAAATGCAAGTTCGCCGTCAGGTATTATGGCATGGATTGGAATGTCTTCTCAAGACTTAACTAAACCATTTTTTGTTGAACCAAAGGCTTAAATTGATGCTAAATACTATCAGAATAAAGTTTTGAAACACTTGATAAAAAAAGTAAATGTCTTTATTTTCAACGAAACTTTGTTTTCCTCCAAGATTTTGTACCAAGTCATACTGCAAAATCAACTATAAAATGGCTGAAAGATTAAAAAATAAATTTTGTGCCTCCTGAGAAATGGCTACCACTATCCCCTGACTGTATTCATTGTGATTAATTTTTATGAGGATACTTAAAAAACATTTAAGCAGATGTAAAGCAAGAACACTCCAAGGGCTTCAAAAACAATCAATGAGGGAGTTGGAAAATTACCCTCAAAAGTGGTCAAAAAGCCTTTTTGGCACGGCCGCAACGCTTACGCAGAGTGTACTGTGAAAATTTCATGTAAATAACTTAATTCGATAAAGATATATGGTGCTCTGAAGTTGGTCACATCATTTTTGAATCAACCGGTAAATATATTTTGTGTAATTTAATATTATTCTTGTTAAACACTTAATGTATAATTTATCCCGTCTTAGATTATGAAATTGAAATTCCTCGCCTTATTACTGATTAAGCAGACATAAATTATCTTTAGAATAATTAATCAAATTGTATGCAAGTCAACTTTATGTCGAGTGTCGTTGAAAGATATAATTCGTTAAAATCAGCGAAAATCTAAAAAATCTGTGCACTAATTAT
This sequence comes from Trichonephila clavata, assembly GCA_019973975.1. NCBI lineage: Eukaryota > Metazoa > Arthropoda > Arachnida > Araneae > Nephilidae > Trichonephila > Trichonephila clavata. The sequence continues at coordinate 45,950 of BMAO01004806.1, forward strand.
TTACAAAACGATTTTGTTTCACAGAAAGTGTATTTTAAGATTTAAGCATCCATGCTCGAATTTGGATTTATCTAGGTCGCCATTGAAAAAGAAAAAAATTTCAGATAAAAAAAATTGAATAGTTTCTCAGGAGAAAGCGCCTTGGTGTTAGAGCTTGGAGAAAGAGATGCTAGCTCAAACGTCGTTTTCGTTACTTGACCGTAGGTCAAAATTACTATCTGAATATCTGAATAGAACTAAAAGGCAAAATATATTTAATTAAATTTATATAAACTTAATGCACAGTAATTTAGATTGGATGAACACCGAGAGATTACGAATTTATTAACTGAATATAATGTATACATTACGCGCTGAATGAGAAGTTATGCTCATGTCTTCGGAGTTGTTCACAGGTTAGAAGGAAATTGTCATGCCTTTAAAACAAACTTTAGTTTATTAATTATGTGATTTTTGTACACAAGTGTGTACTCTTAAAATAGAAAATTGCCTCAAAATGTGTAATTCTATAAGGCATTGCCCCCCCCCCCGGACCGAAACCGGTCCATGGATCAAATGTGGTACCGAGACGCCCAAGGCACATTAAATTGTTTCCATTTTATTTTCTGTGGTGTATTTTTCTCGGGTTTGTACGACTTTCTCTTCATATTCATTTTTGGTGTGACTGTATTTTATTTTGAAGGCATATTTAAATACAACTAAATTAAAATTAAATCAAAGCAATCTAAAATATGAACAATAAAGTCCACTCTCTTTAGTGTATCTCGATAAAATTATCAAACGTTGACTGGTCCGCTGGAAGGCACTACTATAAGATACCAAATATTAAATTTCCAATCCATGAGAATGTTAAGTCGATACATCGGGCGAAAGTTTCTACCAATGAGATGCTGAAACTAAAGTAATTATATGGAATATTAAATTACACAAATTTGTATTTATGAAACTATAATTTGTAATTGCAGATAAATGGTGTGTTTAAATAGTGTGAATAACATATCTAGGAATTAAAATATCAATGATTGTTTTATTATTATTAAATAATGAATAATATTAATATTAGAGAATTTCTCTTATTCCTTAAAAAAGAAAAAAATTTAAAGGGAGAATTACGTATATTTTATATTAAAAAAGTTTTTAAGTTAGGCATCAATTTTTAAAAAATAAATATCGGAAAGATATCAGTTATCAAACAATTAACGAGATTGCGTTTTAACATTTTTTATACTTTACTTTATAAGATATTAAACAAATGTTTACAGATTATATTTTAAGAAAATAAGTTACTTTAAAAATGTATAATCCTTATGTTCTGAATAAAACTAATTCAATCAATAAATGATGCCAATTTTTCACACATAAAACAATTTTTATTTAATATTGAGTTCTAACTATGAGGAAATTGTATGTTGGTATTCATAAATAATCATGCTTTTATTGCAACAATGGTAATATTTATTTTGAGATGATTATTTTCGTTGTCTTCATAACAAAAAAGTAATATATAGTGATATAGTGAAGAGTTAAAGATCCTAGTATTCTGCATGAGGAAGTATGCGCTGTTTCATCACTTGTGTTTTGTATAACACAGAAAATGTAATCTAAAAACCATTTGCAATTTTTTGCTATGTTTAAAAATAAAATATAGATTGAAAAATTAAAATAATGGCTTACCTTACTCTAAAAGAAAATAAAGATATTAAGGACAAAAATAGAAAATTTTACTTTTTAATATTGCTAATATTTATTAAACATCTCACACGTTTTAAATTGAATAATTCTTTTAAGAATATCATCGATGTGAGAAAAAAAGGAATTAAAGTGTTTTTTTTTTTTGGAAATTAATTACATTTTTTTTCATTAATTTTAATGCAAATACGGCAAAAAAAAACTATTTTCCTGCAAAAAAAAAATTTTTTTTTATTCTTGTTTAAAATGAGTCTAAAAAAAATATTTTTTCCTCTTAATAATATTAAATACGACAAAAAAAGATTTCTTAAGAAATAAATGCCTTTTTTTAAAATCTAAACTCAGCATTGAAACGATTTTTTTTATTGTTATTATTGGTATTCAAAGCGATATCATTATTTATGGAATACACAAAAAGTAAATTAATTAAATTAATTGAAAACAATTTGTGTGTACCTTTTTCAGTAGCTTCTTTTTAAAGATAACTTTTAAGTAGCTTCTTTTTGTAGATAACCTTTCAGTAGCTTTTTTTAATAGGTAACATTTCAGTAGCGTCTTTTTATAGGTAAAACTAGAAAGACTGAAACTTAGTACATACCTATATTGCCTAAAGCAGCTAAAATGACTGCATTGTGAAAGAATAACTAATGTGTAAAGAAATTTGTTTAAAATTAATTTTTAATATCTTTTATATTATTTACAGTCATATAACAGGTTATTAGGAAATATTAACCATGAAAAAATTGTACTACACATCGGGAAAAAATATAGTTCAAAAATTCAAAGAAATTGTGTCATTATATACGCAATTGTTTCTCCAATTGAAATTAAAAAGCAGTCAAAATGACTTCCTTGGGCAATCTAGGGAGTTCAAAAACTCAGAAATAAAGAAATATCTTGACAAATTTTAAAATTGTAAATTAGTTAGAAGTTATGTATTAACTGATATGTGTTGAATAAAATGCACCTTTTATAGAATTATAAATTCTATATATTTATTTAAATTTCCTTTAAATTCATGCTTAAGTAATAGAAAAAGTAAGTTTTTTTAGCGTTAAAAATGCAATCACATTACACACTTTGAAACAGAAATAAAAACACATACTTTATTGTTATTTATTTATTGTTTTTGTTTCTTTCTTCAAGAGTACATAATCATTTCTTGAAGCTGTACATACCTGATATGCTTATATTAATAAGTAATGACTAAGTATATTTTTTTCTGCATATCATCTTCCTATTAAGTAATAAAATGTTTGCACATTCAATAAATAACACAATATGTATAAACAATAACAAAGGAAATAAGATTGCACATTATAATTTATTTATAAAAACTATTCAAAAGTATTTTCTCTGAGCTCTAATGTAGGAATAATCCCAATATTTATATTTCAAAAAAATAATATCGAAATGAATAATATTTATGTTTAGAAATATTTGTTAAACATATGAGGAACTTTCCTGTATTTATAGAAGTTAAATTATCCTTAAATATTTCATATATTATAATCGCGCTATAAAATTAGCTCATTTTAATAATTTATTTTTAAATTGTAATATAATCCTAAAAATTTGATTTTTAATTAAAAACATTGAAATCTAAACTGGATTGTAAAATGAATGGCAAAAGAAAAATTTTACCTAAAGAAAAGTTCATGTGTTTTACAATGAAATAAAAAAAGAGTTTTTAATTTTTTTAAAAAAATGCATTTTTCGCACATATTTTATAGAATATTTGATAATTTATTCACACTGGAAATATTTGAAATATATAAAATTTACAATTAACCTTTAAAAATTAATTGTAAATTTATTTTTCTAAATTTTATTAGCATTTTGAATGTTAATAGTTAGTCAATAAATGCAGTTTAAGTTATGCATATCTGATTCATTTAGTGTGGTATATTACCTTGAATTTTTTTTAAAAAATGGGAAACATAACTGATTAAAACCAAATAAAAAAAATCATTTTTAATGAATAAAATTATATATGTATGAAAAACATTATTTCAATGCAGTCATGTAGTTTAATAAAGTAATAATAATTTTGAAGGTTGCTTTTCTGGAAGTTTTATAGAATTAATTATAAATTTCGAGCATTTCTCCGTACGGCAAATAACCCTATTCTCATATGTAACTTTACTATCATACAATTTTAAATTTACATATAATTCACGAAAACATTTTTAAAAAAAAGTTCTGAATTGAAAAATTTCCTGAAATTAAAAAGTTATAAAGATAACATTCTTTTTTACATTTAAAAAGAATTAAAACATACACACTAATGCATGCATACCAAAATACATATAAAAAAACATAAAATATATCAAAATACAACCCACAGACTATATAAAACATATCAAACAGATTATTAAAACATATCACAGACTATTAAAACATATCAAAATACAACCCACAGACTAATTCAATAAAAATAATTTACTAGAATTATAAGAAAATTTCAAAATTCTAGTTATTTAAAGTTTTGATACTTATAAGAGAGTTTTATCTAAAACATTTCTTAAGCCTTTGTCAATTTTGATTAACAATTTAAAATAAAAGAAATGTTTTATGTAAGTAATTTATCAGGTTAATAAGTAGTTCTCTTTGGTTTTCGGTTACAGAAAACATTGCATACTCCTTTTAATTTCCATACAAACTAATTAATGGAGAAATTGAAGTTTTTTAATGGAAATGAAATTGACTTATGTTGATTATAAATTTATAAAGATAAGTCCATTATTTTTCCATGAAGGAAATAAAGAAAATAATAAAATTAACAGTTTTTAAGAATTTAACAAAATACATATTTCACGTAAATATATATAAAATAATTTATATAAAATCAAATATCTTGCTTTCGTTCCAAAGAAATTACGTTAAATCACAACAATCAATATCAAATCAATAATGTTGGTACAAAGCAATGATGGATTCATTCAACGTTATTAATATAAAGACTTCCCAGTTTATTTGATATACTGACTTAAATAAACCTGAGAAGTGAAGGAAATAAAATCATATTTTATACATCTAGAAAATAACATAAAACTATCATACATCTAATACATCATTTAAATATGCTATGTAACATATGGCCAACCTTAAAATTTCTATTTTCGACAATTTCTTATCAGGGGGTAGAGTAGGCAGTAGTTTTCTCAACTCCGCAAACGCTACATTGAAAGCCTCTACCCTTATTCTCTCTCTGGTGGCATGTGCTAGACGATATTTCTGAGTTGCACGTCTCCTGCGTCTTCTTTCTTCTCTCGACAAGTGGCTCATATTCTCACCCCCGTTTGCTCTTCTCCTTTGGGCCCCACTTGGGGTGACTAGGGCTCCTTCGTGGCCGTCTAGGGCCCCGCAGTTTTGTTGGGGATGGTGTGCAGAACCGTTGGCGGCACGGCGGGCTATCGGTGGGGTAACCAGGGCAGTAGCGTGGTCCTGGTGAGGTGGAAGACCGTTACAGAGGATCCCGGGATTCTCCGGAGAAGTGTCGGCTCCGGTGCTGTCTGAAGCGTAAACGTACATATCGTTTCCGATTATGTGTCGCCTTTGACACAGTTAGCCATAGTTAACTGAAGGGAAAGCTTTGTTGGAATTTCAAAATTATATCGATTCGAAAATATTAAGAGAGAACAAACGATATTATACAGTTTTTTCCAGTATTCGAAAATTCTTTTTTTACATATATTATTTGTTAATATTCTAAATTATGAGTAATAGCAACATGTATACGCTTTCCTTAGACGAATAAAATCTTTTTCTTTTTAAATTTATAGTAACTTTGACTGTGGTAGAATCTTCAAATCAAGCCGGTGAATATTTTCAAATGTACTTGATTTTTTAATACATTCGGAGAATTTCTCAGAATATTAGACAAAATATACTTCTCATAAATATTCTCTCTGACCACAGAAAACAGTAAACTTCAGCTCAGTTCTTTCAATGAACTAGTATCAGTTTTTTTCGATATCAATCGTATCAGTTTCTTTCAATGGATTTTGGAAATAAATATATTCTTTGAGAGTTTTTGAGAAGGAATGAAATGTCATTGAAAATTTCTTGCCAATTAAAGTTGAGCAAAATCTCAGGTGTCTTCAGAAATAGAATATAAGATAAAGCTGGGTTAATTTACATATTTTGATAGCTCCCAATTGTATTATTTGGCTATTTGACAAAGAAATGTCTTCTTTTATTCGTTGATTTTCTTTGGAAAATCTGAAAAAGAGGAAAAATTCAAAAATAAGTAATGCAATAAAAAAAGAATACCTTAAATTTCCCAAAGAATTTTCATGAAATATAGAACTTTTTGCATGTTTCCCATATGTCTTAAGAAAATAATTCTAACTTTTAAAAGGAAAAAATTATTTGAAAGATGTACAGCTTCTAATTTTGCTTCTTAGTTTTTTCCAAGCTGTTTTAATCTTTTCGTCATAAAAGTGTGGTTTCTGTAATTAATTATATCACTTTTAAAATTAGTGTGATAGTTATTGGTATAACTTTATAACGGATAGATAAATAAATAATAAAGATTATATTTCGTTCCCATGGATATTACACTACAACTTATAAATTTACCAATTTACACAAAAACAGTAAAATTGGATCATTAAAGCTCAACTGATCTACAACTTAAATACATATTGTTTCGCTCAATATGATAACATACTTCAGAAAATGTTTAAAATATATATTTCTAAATAAAATTGCGGGAGAATTATAACGATAATAGTAAAATTCCTTTACCTAAGCTTTGTGTGTAACGAAAGTTGACTGTCAATATTGTAATGTTAGGAATCTATAATTCAAAATATAAGCTATTGTCTTCATAAATAAAATAGTTCTTAAATAATCTATAGTTTAAAAAACCAAGAAAGACCCTTTAATAGTTAATCGAACTAAGTTATAACTTAATCTTTTAGTCGCCAGATGCGAGATGGGATCCGAAAATGGGAAATAATTAATCCCGATGATCCTGATAAGGACAATGGAACAAAATTATTAAATTGCTGTATTGTCATCAGTCCTGGACAAGTGAGCAAAATTTCGAATTAAGCTAACCTTTTAAAGTGGGTAAAAATGGAGTTCAAAGATTCCATTACATGCAAGTGAAGCTTATAAAAGGGTGTTAAAATAGATATATACTGAATGGGCTCTTGTCTTTAAAAAATTGTTTTTCTTTCCAAAGGAATAATGTTTGCTATCAAAGTTTTTAATATAGTTATTTCAAGATCACGTAACTCAATTTAGCACTTAATAGCATTTAAAAGATCAAGAAGAGTAGCATGTAATATTAAAACCATTATTAAAAATTTCTTAGTTCATATAGAATATAAATAATTTATATTTAATTATATGATTAATGAATAATTAAAACTAGCATCTGTATACAATTTTTAAGAACTATGATTGAACTTCTTTATTTTCCTTTAGATAAATTTACTTCATGAGTTGCTGCCAGATGTAAATTTTTCACTTTCACTTGAAAAATTAAAGAACAAAAATTTTGACAATTCTAAAGTTAAAAATTTAAAAATCCAGAGTAATGGGAAATTATGAATAATTTCTTAGACTATATTAGTAGCTTGTAAAAGGATTACAAAAAATGCTAAGCATGTCAAATTCAAAGCCAACGCGAAACAAGTACATAATATTAAATTTAAATTAAAAGAAGAAAAATATTTCATTCTAAAAATCGCATTGAAAAGAGATTTTTTTGTAATAGAACAAAGTTAAATAGAACAAGAACCCTGATAAAGCAATTAATATTTTTTTTCTATCACTCACGCATTTTTCTCAGATACTCCTTTTTTTTCTTTTTCGAAGTTTTTTTTTTTTTTGAAATTTTCAAAAATAAAATGGAGTCAAAATAAATGTAGCAATTCTAGATGACACAGAAAAACTTATCTCTGTAGTTGCATAAGTATAATAATTAGTAAAAAGTATTTTTCCAAAGGGAAAAACACTTATGGGGCAAATTTTTGAGTTTTTCCTACACTGAATAGCAAATATTTTTAAAATTTAACTACATCTGTTTCATTGAACTTTGTTTTGAATCGTTGTAATTGAAAACTATCTTAACTGATTATTAATAAAACTGCATTACTGAAAAATTGGGAAAATCGGTTTACAAAATTACTATTAAAATCATTTCATATTATTTTATTTCGAAGACCACATGCGGCCCATAGGCTACGTATCTGATATGCTTGTTATGAACCTTTCCTAGAAAAACCGAGTCTTTGCATTCATATAATTACAAAAAAATTTAAATACTGAGGAATCTTGTCAAGTCTTTCAGATGATTAAATGAAATATAAGTTCACCATCAGATTATAAAAGAATAATTGTTCATACGAAAATGATAGTTTCTTTCTTAGTGAAATATTAAAGGAAAAAACTAAATTTTTTTTCTCGTAAAAAGCAAAAAAATTCACAATATAGGAGATATTAAAACAGAACTACTTTAAATAACTTCCATACCCAAACTAGTCTACTTTAAATAACTTCCATACCCAAACTAGTCTACTTTAAATAACTTCCATACCCAAACTAGTCTACTTTAAATAACTTCCATACCCAAACTAGTCTACTTTAAATAACTTCCATACCCAAACTAGTCTTCTTTAAATAACTTCCATACCCAAACTAGTCTACTTTAAATAACTTCCATACCCAAACTAGTCTACTTTAAATAACTTCCATACCCAAACTAGTCTACTTTAAATAACTTCCATACCCAAACTAGTCTACTTTAAATAACTTCCATACCCAAACTAGTCTACTTTAAATAACTTCCATACCCAACTAGTCTACTTTAAATAACTTCCATACCCAAACTAGTCTACTTTAAATAACTTCCATACCCAGCTAGTCTACTTTAAATAACTTCCATACCGAAACTAACTTAGAAGTTGATCAAGAATGATAGTTCTTTCGTTATAAGTATCATAATATTTTTATAGACATGATATGCTTTAATAATTCGTAATGATGTGTTTTCTGTAGTTTAGGGCTGTTTCGGTATTATTGGTATTTTTTTTTACTGTTTTATGATGCTATATATCTTCGATTTATAAAGAATCGATTCTTGTCTCTCTGAGAAATACAAGATAAATAAAAAATTAAAAAAAAGGCCCCAAATCCCAAACAGAGTCACATTAAAGAGTTAAGTTCAAAGAAGTACTTAGCATTGATGAATCCCTGAATAATAATCAAAATATAATATTTTCGATACGTGACCCTTAGATGGAGAAATTAACCATTTTCATTCTTTTGTAAAAATTCTTTTTTGCTTGTTTGTCTTGTTTTATAATTGTAATAAACAAGAACTTTCTTCTTACAATTAAAGAATTGTACCAATTTTTTTTTATCAAACTCCCAAGTGACCAGATTTACCAAAACTATCCACTTAGAAAGAATATTCTGTGCATGGGATTATTTATTCCCATTTAATTAAGGGGTTCCGGCACATCCATAGGAACCTATGCTAAATTACGTAAGTTTATGTACCTTTTTCTCAGAAACTACTTACTTCTTATAGATAAAATTTTGACAGCAGGTTATGTGTCAATGAAACTTTAACGAAGGGTTTTGTTTTTGTGTTATGACATTAAAATAATTATGAATTTTTCAAAAAATGTCCAGTTTTTCCACCCTAAAATTTAGTTTTAAAAAGTCTTATCTAAAAAGTTTGCTAAAAATATATATAATTCCTTCATTAAAATGTATAAACATGTGTTAAAAGTATGCTCTGATATTTGAGGTTAACATAATAAGTAGTGTTTGGTGAGTGAATATTAACGTTCCACTGTTCAGCTACACGAAGGCTTTTGGGGACGGTCCGCGTAATTTTGAACCATGGTCAAGTGACGCGGATGACACTGAGCTGACACCCCCTCTCCGAACTACCACACCAACGGGAGGGCGTTTGAGCTCTCGACAGATTTAACGTGCATCGCTCCCCTACACGGCGGGTCTTCAGTGGTACTGGGATCGAACTCATGACACGCTAGCCACGATCCGATGCCTAGACTACTTGGCTACCACGGCCACAAGTAGTGTTTGAGAATAAGGTTCATAATGCAAAAAATATTTCATTTTGAGAAAACAGGCTTTAAAGTAAAAATTTGTAATTTTTTAGTATTTACTTTTTAGTACTTTCCAGAAACATATGAAGCATTTTCTTTACCTTTTGCCCCTTCAAAAGGCTTTACTAATTTTCTTTTTTTCTTCTCATTATTTTTAACAAATTAACCTTTCTTGGAGGGATCTTAAAATGCTTTCGTCCGGTTACACGAAGCATACGGGCATCTAATTTTTTGAAGCATGGCACACAGTTATAACTTGATTCAATATCACAATGCTTTAAAATCATTAACTTTGCAACATGACTCATACTGAACTGCGCAATAGCCATATTTACTTTAATTTTAGCGTTTTTAATTCCAAAAATGTAGATTTTGGAATCACTGACCGTATGGTATTATTAACTGACTCATTTGAATAAAAGACGTGTACCCATACGCTTTTGGATATTCCCAATACACTGTAATTTTTACACATGGACATCACATGGATTTGCGCTCATTAGAAACTTACGCAAGTCAAAACAGAAGTGCTCTTAGCAGAGCTCATTTGATGCGCCTCAAGGTGTAACTTCATTTAAAAAATTAAAAAATAATACTTCTAATTATCGTATTTCCTCATATCATATATCATTTTTAACAGAGAAATATTTGAACTCTTAAAAAATATTTAAAAAAGTGAAAATATCGATAATTTTTCAAATATTCATGTGCCGGACTCCCTTAAAAGAAGTTACTGCTGCCCTCCAAGGATATGTTGCCTCACGAAAAATGTAATCTTACAAAAACTAATGTATTGGCTATTTTCCTTATATACAGTCGGACCTCTTTTTAAGGAAGTTGCTAAATACTCCAACAAAATTCTTTATATGGAAGGTTCACTAAATAGAGATTCCTCTTTTAATATACTTTAGAGACCAAATAAGACAAATTTTAAATTCATAAACACCATACATTATTTTAAAAAGAAACTACACATACTTTTTTAGAAAAAGTTAATATCTATTCATTTTATATATCTTACACAAAAAAAAATATGCAAGGGGAACAAGAAATAAAAACATTGTCTAGGAATATATTGTATTTTCAACTTTAAGAAAAATTATATTAAAATTAATGAATTTCTCTTAACGATATTTTCTAATTTTAAGCCTTATTTTTTTTTATGACCAATAATTTTAAGCATACGCTTCCATTTGCACCCTTACATTTAATTACTGAAAAAAAAATCTGTTAAAATTGCTTAAAAAATCACGGCAATTTCATTGTTCTAAGTGAGTTAGGCACCTGGTAAGCAGTTCAAGGTCATTGATCAAGGTCATTAACAAATGTGTTAAAAGAGAGAATAATTTGAAAACTGTTCTGAAATATTTTTAAAATAAGTAAGAAAAAAAAATCGAATCACAAGAGGAAATGTTCGTTATATAGAAAATGCACTCCACTATTTGGAGATTATTTTACGAAGAAAATAATAAGATATTCTTGGTCCAGGAAAAAGTTTGCAAAATAGAGGTTCGATATATGGAGGTTTGACTGTATTTCTATTATTTTTTTCTTCAAGTATCGATTGAAATTTTGATAAGAATATATTGAATTATAATATTATTTAATAAATAAACACAATTCATTACTTTGTTGGATCTTTTTCATATTGCATTTTAAAATCAAATTTCCTGAACACTTTTTAAAGTTTGCTGTACAATACCATTTGAGTTCTTTTTCTTCTTTCTATTACTATATGGCAGTGGTCTTTAAACTTTTCCCTATGGAATCCTGGATTTCTAAGAGGCATACCCGAGTCACAATAAAAAAAATCGAAAAGAAATTTGTAAATGTGTGTGCAAAATAGATTCACGTTTTCTTAAATATTTGTATACCCACAAGAATTTAAAGTTCATCCCTGTCATTAAGAAACTGAAAATTTTATTCATTTATGATAACTTAATTTTGTAATATTTTTAAAACCTTTATTATAATATAATAAAAGAATAGTAAAGCATTTTGTCTTTATATATAAATATTACTTACTAGATTGTGAATATTTTATTGTTTTCTATCCTGATTTCCAGAAGATAATTTTATACTCGCCAGTACAATTTTTTGCAAAGCTAAATAGTTTTCTAATGAAAAATGCACTTTTTTTATATTTGTGGAAAAATACCTACAACATATCAACAAATTCGATGGTGAAAATTTAAGTTTAAGCAAAAACAGATCGTAAATTTTAGGTTGCAAATTCATGCAAAATACACAGTATTTCTCACACAGCTGTAAAAATTTTAATACCATTCAGAACAATGTGTTTAAGTGAAAAATATTTCTCCACGTGAGTGACTACAAAAACAAAATATAGAAACAAATTAAACATAAAATATCCTGTGCAATTGCAGATAATTTCAATACACCTAACCTTAAGACAGTTTGTGTAAAAAATGCCAGCACATATCCCAGTTACTAATCATAATGCATGGGTAGTTGACACTTGAATCACAGATTAATATTATTATTGAGTAATATATTAAGTAGATTAATATATTTTAATAATAAATGCATACTTTCTTAATTGCCTTTATATTGATCTATTGTTGATCTATTTTAAAGTATTATTTTTTAAAGATACATTATTCTAAATGTGTGTGTGTGGAATAGGGTTCTACGAAAACACCTTCTAGTTCTAGGGGTTCCGTGAGTTCAAAAAGTTTGAAGATCACTGCTATACGGCATATATCAGCATTTCTCTAACTGTGGGGAGCTCCACCCTATAAGGGCGTGATAACCACACGAGGTAGGGGGGTGAGCATTTTGAAAAGTCAAAAACAAAAGATAATTTAAAAAATATATTAATTTACTGAAAGTAAATAACACAAAATTCATTCTGACATAATAAAAAATAAAATACACACTTACACTAATACATAAAACACTTATATATATCAGTATTGCGCAATGTTAACTAATTTATAACAATACTTAGTTAACAACAAGTTTAATAATTATCAGTAACACCTTGGTCTTGTTATATATAAAATTATAAGCAAAAATGAACACACTTTTCTTGTTAATTTGTACAGTTTTTAATTAATCCCTTAAATACCGATTAAAAATTATGTGATACGCTCCCCAATGCCATTGCTAAACACGTACGTGAACGTAGTGGCGCATTAGAGGGGGGGGGGGTGTAGAAAAGGAAAAAAGAAACGAGTCTTACAGGAGTCGCATATGATGTGTAACATCTGACATGTTATCATGGTAAATACGCAATAGTGACTTTAATCCTGAAAGAAATGAATCGGTTATGACTGGAAATAATTTTCTATCGAATAATTATATCTTTATTGAAAATTTTATTTAATTATCACAAGGAGTAATGCAGTTTTTTATCAAAAATATTTACTATTGTTCAATTTGGGGAAGAGCGGAGACAATAGATTTATGAAAACTAAAGTATGACACATATACTTGTGATTTCAAAGTATTTAAAAATCGTTGAAAAACGGCGTCAATAACAGTACCACTGTTAGTTGTCGAAACATTTCGATTAGTGTTCATTTCGAGCTTGAGTTCATCTTTCAGGAAAGCTATGAGCGGCTCAGCTTCTGGCAAACTGAAGCTAACGTTAAAATCACCACTCAAAATCATGGGAAGCGAGTGATAGTTTTTTTTAAAAAAGAGCAGAACCACATCCTGTATACGGTAAAAGTACAAAATGCAGGAAATCTTTAATTTTTTTAACTGTTTGATTCGGAGATATGTATGCGACCACCAAAATGACAAGACTTGCTGGTATGTGCGGTAGGCGGACGTCTTAATTGCTACTACAGTTGGACCCCCAGACTAGGGTAGCGAAGAGACACCGTCAAGCGCATGCTTAAAAATTAGAAATATTAGAGAAAATCAAAAATTCCCGCTTACTTAATTAGTTTTTTTTAATCGAGAAATTTTTTTTAATCACAATTAAAAATATTATATTGACAGTGACAGGAATTAACCTCAAAGTATGAAAATGATAAGCACTTAAATATTTATTCAAATAATTCCATATTACTTACTCCTATTTTTTTTAAGAATGATGAGCTTTGTCAGACGCTTACCAGGAAATATAATTATTAATATATATAGTTTACACATATATAAATATATCCTCAGATTTCACACACAAAGAGCCCTGAGACTTTGAAAATTGAGCGTAAGGATCACAAGTTTATTCTGGATGAAGTCTAATAAGACTTGCTGGTATGTGCGGTAGGCGGGCGTCTTAATTGCTACTACAGTTGGACCCCGAGACGAAGCAAGCGAAGAGACACCCCAAGGCGCTGAATTGGTCAAATGAAACAGCGCGCGCTTCCCCCGACTTCCTGTTACGCATTTCCGTCCCTTTTCACGAAATCACTCCAACAAATATCCAGCAACTGTGAGTAAAAATGTTACACATCAATAAATAAGAGCAAATCCTCTGAAATAAGTGAGCACACTGTCAAGGTCATTTTATTGCATTCCAAAGCCTTCTGAATAACTTTATAGATCACAGTCCACAGAAAAGATCGTACTTCGGAAAGACGTATATATACGTACGGAGTAATTAACGCATTGACTGAGCGAGACGTTTATATATGTCGGCGGCAATAAAGAGGTTAAAGTTATATTGTAGGTTTAGCGTCAAAGAAAAGAACAATTGAATTTAATACATTGCTATTGTGTGAAGGGGAGGGGGGCAATCAAAAACAGGATTGAATATTTGGTCGCAAAAGTTGAAAGTTTGAGAAGCACTGGCAAAAATCCATGTAACCATGATATGTAGTCTTTTAAACTCATTGTAAGTTTAAACAAACGGCTTTGCAAACTGAGATATTTCCGATTTAGTATTCAAAATAGTAATCGTGACATCCTTTATAATATGACACCCAACAAACATTCGCGAATTGCCTCAGGCAAAAAAAACAACAACTCATATTATAATTCAGAATAAATCTACAGTTAAAAATCTGCTATTCCAGTCCTCACCGCTCAAGTGGATGAAATCTAAAACGCAGACCCTTTTATGGTTCCCCAGATAACTAGCTATTGAGCAACAAAGTTTCGATACTTTTAGTTGCATATATAGACCCTTCCCCTTCTAGCGCTTGTGAAAAGAAACTATCTTTCCAGATCGTCAACAGATTAGATTAGATGTGTCGTCACCTTATTTGACTAATTTTAGGGGACGGGGAGGTGATGATGGCATTGTGGCGTCATTTTTTATAGTGCGGAAGGGATGTATTCAAAGCGGTGATAAAGATCTTCGATAAAGTGAGGGATATCCCATCAAATGGTATTATCTCCTCTGGGAGACTCAACCTTGTTTTGAATGCCTGAAAGATATACATACAGTCGAACCTCCCTATAACGAACCTCTATTTTACGAATTTCTCTATTTTGCGAACTTTTTCCTTGAACCAAGAGCATTTTACTATTTTCTTTGTAAAATAACCACCAAATAGCGAAGTGCATTTTCGATATAACGAAGTATTTCTGCAGAAATTCGATTTTTCCCCCTATTTTAAAAATATTTCAGGCCATTTTTTAAAATTATTCTCTTTTTAGCTCATTTTATGGGGATCAATGACCTTGTATTACCAGGTGCCTAACTCACCTACAGCAATGGAATGGCCATAATTTTTCAAACATAAATTTTAGAAAAAACTAACAGATTTTATTAGTAATTAAATTTAAGGACACATGTGTATGCTTAAAATATAACTGGTTATAAAATTATGTACGTTCAAAATTACTCGTAGACTTAAAAATAGAAAATGTTGAAAAAGGCATTATTTTTAATATAAATAACTAATTAGTATAATATAATTTAAAATAATATAATTTTATTTATATTAGGTTTAATATAAATATAATTAGTTTAATATATATATAATTTAAGTTAAAAATAATGTGTATTGCTGGACAATGACTTTTTCCCCTTGTTTTCCTTGCAGATTTCTTTTTAATGGGTAAGAAATATAAAATGAATAGATATTAATTTTAATTTAGCGAATTCGTTAAATAAAGGTCTGATTGTATTTGTTTGCATACAAAATCTGGGAATGTGAGAATCAGCTACCTTTCCATTTGTGAGCAATGGGATTAAACCATATTGCCAGTTGCTTGAGTGGCTGCGGTAATAGGCGATCGTAATAAGTAAATCTTATAGTAGTCTTTATTTTAAAGTGTTGGGTTAGATTAAACCGCTTTCAAATTTAATTTATTTTAATATTGATCAATAGTGTACTCAAGGGTGGTGGTTGAGCTTTCAAATCTCTCCATTACACTAAGATATTTTTAATTTTAAGCATAAAGATTAGACCTTAATACTTTTTGTCTCCCTCTCTCTCTCTTTCGTGTGAGGGTTTTCCTAAATTAGTGGTCTGCAAACTGTGTTCCATGGAACCCTGGGGTTCCACGAAGCCTTCCCAAGGGTTCTACGAGTCGCAGTGAAATATCGAAAAGAAAATAATACATGTGTATGTGAAAAATGCTTTCACATTCTCTATGAAGTTTGTTTTATCACAAGTATCTAAAACGCATTGCATTCATTAGAAAAATAAAAATAAAAATTTATTTTTACGTAATATATCTTTATTTTGTAATAACTTTAAATTTTTATTACAAAATAATAAAAAAATATTAAAACATTTTTTTTCTTTATATGTACTACCTACTACAGTGTGAACATCCTATTGTTTGCAATCCCGCTGTATGCGAAATAATTTTATATTCTTTCCAACAATGTTTTGCACAACTAAATAGCAATTTTCCACAACATTTGTGGAAAAAATATCTATAATGAAGAAGAGGAAAAGCTTATCAGCATATTAACAGATTCGAAGAGTTTAAATCTAAATTTACGCAAAAACAGCTCCTACATTTAAGGTTGCAAATTGATGCAAAATACACAGGACTTCTCACACATCTATAAACATTTTAATGCTGTTTAGAACAAGGCATTGATAAATATTTCTGAACGTGAGTGGCTACAAAAAACAAAATATAAAATTGAATTAAAAGCAGAATATATGAAATGCGATTGTAGATGATTTTAGGTCTAGACTCATTAGACAGTTTGTGTAAAAATAATGTAAGCAATATTCCGGTTACTAAATATAATGTATAGTGACATATGGATCACAAATTAATAATATTAATGAATAAACTATATTACCATTGCATTAAAATTTTTAGTAATAAATGCAATAATTTTTTTGAATGTCTTTATATAAAATACCTGTAGCATGTTGATCTACTTTAAATATAATTTTAAGCTATGCTTATAATAAATAGTGCGGCGTGTGCGTGGTGTTCAATAAAATAATAATATTCTGGAGTCCTAGAATTGTCTTTTCCTGTATTTATTGGTAACAATAACTTTCAACAATAAATTTAATAATCTTTGACAAATTAAACCATTACATTAATTAGACTGAAACTAAAGAGAATTCTAATATTCAAGATAAAAGTCCTAGTAAACAACGGCACCTGTTACGCCGAAGCCAAGAATTACGAGAAAACAACAGCACATGTGGTTATGCTGAAGCCAAGTTCAAGATTCAACTGAGACAGAATCCGTTACATATAGTTTCTATCGAGGTAGACCACGTGGGGTCTGAGGATGGGGTCAACCACGCTCCACCCACTCAGACCACCCGGTCCATAATTCACAACAATGTTCTTTTTAAATGTTGTGAAGATGGTTGGGTTTCCCCAGCTATCAGTGTACTAGAGTTAGAAGGAAAACTAGCCATAATCAAGACAACATAATTTATTTGCAATTCTCAACAATGACACAAATTCAACAACTCAAGTTAAGTAATGCCCTAATTGATAAATATGGGAGCAATAGCGAAGTAGGCGAGATAATTGGAGATATAATAATAAATCGGATCCCTTATATTTAGTACGTCCAGGCAGTACCCTTCTTATGTTTGAAGATAATTTCTAAAGTAATCTCATGCTAACCGACCGAATCCAATTTAATAACTAATTGACCAAATCGTCAATCTTAATATTAATCAAATAATCTATGAAGAGCTCTCGCCTAGCTTTAAGTTATCATCGTTAAACCTCACTGCTATCTCTTAGCTTCTAACCTGTCTCTCATTTGCTAAGTGAAAGTGATCCACTTTATATTATTACATCTCCAATTATCTCACCTACTTCGTCGTTGCTCCCATGTTTATCAATTGGTGGAATAACTTGGGTTGTCGAATTTGTGTTGTTGTTTAGAATTGTAAATAAGTTGTGTTGTTTTGACTATGGCTAGTTTTCCTTCAAACTCTCGTACACTGAGGGCTGGGGAAACCCAACCACCATCACAGTGTGTCTGTGTGTGTGGAATGGGGTTCCCTGAAAACACTTTATAGTTCTAAGGATTCCATGAGTCGAATAAGTTTGAAGAGCACGGTTTTAAATGTAAACCCTACAAAAAATTAGTCTGCAAACGCCACTGATATCGATTATTCACAGATTGAACTAAATTAAGATTATTATGAGCAAAGACGTCTGAAGACCTATTAAGGCCCTGGGCCCCTATTCAATGGACTCCACTGCGACCCATTTAAGTAAACAGTATAACAGACATTGTGAAATGCTAGTACAAACGGTGATCCATAACAAGTAAATGTGCGTGACTCACAATTTCACAAACTCAAGCGCAAACTGACTAGACTCAGGCTTAGACACAGACAATGGTCATAACATAATAACACATTGTATTTATAAGTCTTGCCACTGTTGGCAGTTGACATATAGCTCGAAATTCACAGTTTTTCAAAGAATATGTCTGGAAAAAACATTCGGCGATTAAACTTTTGTTATCGCCAAAATCGAATCTTGATCATATTGAAGCCGAGGCTCTGGTCCTGGTCCTAGTTGGCCCATACCTTAAGACGTCCCTAAACATGAGTATCATGTAACTTACCAATAACAAAGCAAGAACGTTACGTCCGGAAAAAATATTTGGTGGTGATTAAATTTTTTTTTAGGATTATGATCATATTGAGGCCGAGGCCCTGGGCTTGATCCTAATTGGCCTATGCTTTAAGACTCCCCTAAATATATATATATGAGTATCATGTATCTTCTTACCAAAACAAATCAAGACCGTTACAAGTTGTCAGTGCGATTTTGCGTCATTGTATGATTTTTTAATGTGTACAATGTACGATTAAAAAAAAATATTTTCTTTGTGATAAAAAATAGTTAAAAGGAAGCTTTTAAAATTACTTTTTCAAAGAGTGTATATCAACTCCGATATAAAGGATAAGAGAAAGTAAATTATAGTTTAAAAAAACTAAAAAACACACTTTTACAGTTAAATGAGCTAAGTTGTAACTTAATCTTTTAGTTGCCAAATCTGGAATGAGTCGCCAAACATGGAAATGGGTTCTGAAATTAGTCGCCAGATTCGGGATGGGATTTGAAAATGGGAAAACGATTATCCTGATGATCCTGATCAGGACAATGGAAAAAAATATTAACTTATTGTATTGTCATCGGTCCTGGACAAGTGAGCAAAATTTCGAATTAATCTGACCTTTTAAAGTGGTTAAAAATTAAGTCAAAAAATTCCGTTACATACAAATGAAGCTTATAAAAGGGTGTTGAAAATCATAAAATCCTCCCCACAAAGAGCGTGGCTCTAAGCAAACCACTACTTGTACATATAGAGTCGTAAATAGCTTTAGGGCTGTTTTTTTTAATGAAAAACCATTTTTTATATATAAATATTTTTTTTAAAAAGGCATACATGTGAGCAATTATAATCTTTATCTCAAATTACTCACTTGATGTATATGCGTTGATTTTAAAAAACCTGATTTAGCGATTTAAGCAGAAAACGTTAACGTTAAACGATCCTGTATTCTCCCCACTTGGGGCAGTTCACCAACGAAAGGGTCCCCCGTATCGCTAAAAATCTCCCTTCTGGAGAAAAAAAAAAAGGAAATCGAACAGATTTCCCGCGAGAGTCGTCTCTCAACGATTGAAAACGGGAAGTGAAACGGACCTGTCCCTCTCTTATTTTTTAAAACTTCCATTTCGAACTCTATGGGGAGCACCTTACGATTACGTGTCCGTTTTTTAACTCGGGGTCGTTCGGGAAAGACCGAAACGATTCCTCCCCCTGTTTCAGATTCACCACTCGATTTAGCATTTTAGGGAGTTAAGTCAAGCGTTATAAGCTGCGTGGTACACCGCGAAGATTTTGAAGTCAAATTGGGTATGAAGTTATGATTATACAATGGTACTTCGATCATTTGGCTACATAAGAAATCTTATTTATTAATTTCTATTAATGTTAAGGGTCATAGTAATTGAACTGAAATAAATTATCGTCCAACTTGTGGCTGGGGAGTAGAGAAGATTACAAGTTCAAAAACTGACCGTTAAATATCGAAAAAATGTATAATTTTTAAAAACTGAAAGTATATATATTGCAAAAATTTAGATGATTGGCTATAATCCCATGATAATGATTATACAGCGTTATTCATAATTTGCTCCCGGGTTTCGAAGCGCTACAGTGAAAAAAACTGAGACGAATACAGTAAAAAAGAACACTTGTGAAGTATGTAAATAAATCTTGAATTGTTGTTGTATTCTTTCAAATGTTTTGTTACTATATTCATCAGTGTTTTTACTAAAGCACTTCGGAAACCGGGACTGAATTATTGTGACGTCATAGTCCCACGATAAAAATAATCAATAATTAAATTAAAAATATATAAAAAATACATATATTATTTTTATTATATTAATTATAAAATAATTAATTTAATGATAATAATAATATATTTTATAGAATGTGTTATATTTTATATATATGTAATATTTT
The DNA here is from genome assembly GCA_019973975.1 of Trichonephila clavata. Lineage (NCBI taxonomy): Eukaryota > Metazoa > Arthropoda > Arachnida > Araneae > Nephilidae > Trichonephila > Trichonephila clavata. Next base: position 66,593 of record BMAO01004806.1, read on the forward strand.
ATTTATAATATATTGTATTTCACGTTATAAAACTATTTGTAACTAATTTTTGTATAAAATATCAGTTAATATATTTATTATAAATTTTCTTATAAATATTATTTATTAATATCAAAATATATTTATAAAATATAAGATAAATATTTATATAATTACAGTAATTATTTTACTTTATAAAATAAAAAAATAATTACATAAAATATCATTTAATATTTTATGAATAAATTTATTTAATTAAAAAAATAATTAAATGAATTAGAAAAAAATTTTATGAGATGATTTGAACCCTATCCGTCCGCGTAGAAAGTAGGTGCTCTGTCAATAGTGCCACTGCGTCGCTGGAGATTTTAAAAATTTAATTGTATAAAAGCTAAGCATGAATTTCGAAAGCTATTTTCTCCGAATTGACTGGCTATTCGGTGCTAATACAATGAGGGTTGAACACCCTGATGGAGTACTACTATTATACAAAGTCTCGTCTCAAAATGAATTTCCTTAGTCGTGCCCTCCCCTTGTAAGTTTTACAAATAGAACAACAATTACAATTAGTTTAATGTCCATTTTGAATTTAATAGAGAACACGTGTTTGTCGTTATCATGTGACCGTCATGAGTTGAGCCCATTGTCAATAACCCTATCTAAGCAAATAAAAGGTATTGTGGAATAGTTATTCTTAGAAATTTTAGCTATAAAAGTACAGGTAGACCTCTTACAACGTGATAGAAACGTTGCTTGAAAATATCTCGTTGTGGGAAATCGCATTATAGGAGACAATAACAAAATACATAAACTAGAATTCGGTTCTAAGCAAAGAAAAATTGCCTTTTATGCTGTCACATTTTCTTCATTTTTTTTAAAATTTACGTACATAAAAACATTTCATAAAAAATAAAATAAAGTTCAACATCATATCAAAAATAAAAAAACTATAATGTCAAGTCAAAATTAAAAAGGAGCATAATATTATGCTCACAAATTTATTTCTCGTCGTCACTTACTAAAGTTGTTCGAGAACGTTTAAAATGCCTTATTTCAAGATCTTGGCTTGTTTCATTGACACGTTCTACTGAATTTCTGGTAGGTTTAGGTTTTAAAAAATCCGCCAGAGATCGTTTTCTCTTGCTTTACAAATTTCTTAATTGAAAGTAAAGCAGTTTTGATGATTTCTTTAAAAGATTTCCGCTTTCTCCAGCAAAAGATCAATCTCTAAACAAGTAATACAAAAAAAAAAAGTCAGTTCCTATTTAGGTCAACAAATAAAATTTTATTTTAGTTAATTTTTATTAAATAGTTACAATTTTTATAAATAAGTATATACATATGATAGAATCACAATATTAAATGACAAAATAGAAAGCGATTTTCCTTGCAATTTTCCGTTTACCTTTCTATATATGGTGTTGGACTATGCTTTGTTTGTTACTATTTATTCACAATAATTAAATTTAATTGCTCTAATAACATATTATAGTAAAAAGAAACCACATTCTCAGAAATTAGGTCATCCCAGGTGGGATTTGAATCCATGACCTTTGGTTTAGAAGTCAACGCACTATCCATTGCACTACAGGAGGGGAAAAACAACGATTTTCCGTTCTACACAAGCTGTTGGACTATTATTTTTGTAAATTACTATTTATTCATTTTTTAATTTTTTTAATGAATTAATATTTGAAAAAACTGTATTGACATCAAATGCCATCCACTACAAGTTTAATAAAATGTATTTGAACTTGAATGGATGAATAGAAAGTATTTTATTAACGATTCAAAATTTGAACAAGATACACACACACACACACATATATATATATATATATATATATAGGGAGAGAGTGAACTCATAGTAGGAATTTAAAAATAAGCTTTCATCTGTTTCGCTATGTACAAAAGTTTTTCTATACCTTTTAGAGTGAAGCTTTTGATTTTTTCTCATTAACGAAAGATCTTTGGAATTATCTACAATCGGGGATGTTTCAAATAAAATTGTCACCAAATCTCTTCTTTTATTTCATTTTCCATAACTAATTCTAGAGTATTAACAACAGCTATTTCAGAAAACCCATCGCCTCCTATTTCACGTGTAAGGCTTTCTGTGTTACTTTGTTCACGCTGAATTGGTCCAAAAACATTTCCCAGAAAGCATTTAGAGTCGATTGGCACACTTCATTCAGAGACAAGCAGATTATTTTTTAACAATTGAAAATTGAAAATTGTTTCCAAGTTTCACCGACTGTAATATGTGTAGAATCTATCGTAGAAATCTGACTGTAATCCACACATTTCCTAAGCTCATTTTAGAAAATTTCATGCGTTGGAGCGTAAAGGCTTGGCAAAGGTACCCTTCTATAGGAAGCCTGCCTACCTGTACATCTCTTTGAGATTATAATGTGAAACATTCTCATTAAGGTTAGGCATATGCAAAAGAAAGTTGTATAATAAAAGTAATTGTACTTCCATTTTGTAGTCAAAAACAAAATAAATAAAAGTGGCAAAAAAAATATGAAATTTTAGTGAGGAAAATCAATACATATATCTGGGAAAAAGAATTACACAATGAAATATAAGCAATATATGAAATAATTAATCATACATAAAAACATTTAGAAATATAGGTAAAAGATGTGTTTTTAAGTATAGGAACAATTCACTTTAGATTTGAAACAAGGAAAGAAAAGCATAAACTTGAAAGGAAAATTTTGTACATATTTTATTTTAAGCAATGTTTTATCTCAACGTGTTTTGTCAACGACTTATTTAGCACTAAATTATCTTCGGTGTAATTTCCAGCTGAAATATTACTAAAAGTCTTATACGAATAAGATAGAACAGAAAAATACAGAAATATATTTTTTTATAATACAGTCATTATAGTTTCTAGTAAAGTATTTAAACCTTTATAAGGTCATTTTTTTTCTAATAATGTTATACTAAAGTAATTTTGGGATTGAGATTGATTTATGAAAAAACAATTCATTTAGCCTTTTTTCTAAAAATAATTTGAGTTAAGTTTTAAGAAATTTTTTTTGATTGGAAGCATATTTCCAAGTGTCCATTGGGATTTATTCAAAGGTAAGACATCTTGTTTTGCCTTTCTTTTTACATCGCATTACATGATAATAAAAAAATAAGATTTGCAAATACTGAATATTAATTATAGATCAGAATATTTTTGAAAGAAGAAATTATAAATCAGATATATTTTGTATTCAAAAATTTAAGAATTTATACGTATTACTTCTCACGAAATTTCAGAAAACAGGGTTCAATATACAGTGGGACATTGTAAGCTATGCAAACGTATCTTGTTAACTTCTCATGTACTCCAGTAGAACACGAATGACATTATCTATAGATTTTTTGCGAAACTGGTATATTGTCTCCTATTTTAATTTTTTGCTACTCAAGAAATTTACTGGTCATCTTGTACGCTTACGACTTAAAAATGCAGAAATTAGTTGTCTTGTTGGCCAAAGAGCTAGCAGCACAAATCGAAGGAGAGAAAATATGACCTTATAAATGGTTAATATTCGTTTTTGCCTACTTAAGGTATCCAACTACCCTAAAATTGTGAATTTTGCCACTAAATTGACAATTTTTTTATGATTTTATTTTATAGTCCATCTTATCAGATTTATAAAAATACCAAGTTTATTATTTCCCGTTCACTAGAACAAAAGTGTTTTAGTAAAAGCAGATTCCATTGTTTAAGCAAGATGTCATACTTTCAAACGCGTTTTACTCGAAATGTGTTTTTTTTAAAGTTCTCAAACGGGGCCTGTGATTGCTCAAAAAGGTTTAAAAATAATTATCTGAAATTTTTTAAGTATGTTCTGTATAATAGTGGAAGTGTTTTAACCTTCAGATTTATCAATCACTGTTTTATTACAAAACTTACAGTCCCTTATGTTAATATAATCACTATTTTTTTAAGCAATTTCTTATTATAACTAAGATAAAGTGCTCTAGTTTTTGTAAAAGTTAAAATATCTCTTATCTAGAAGGTCATTTAAAAATAAATAACATAGAAACACATCAGAATTTAAAAATTGAAAGTTTGTTCATAAACTTTTGGTACAGAAGGGGCCATGTTTATGTTATTTTTTGTAAATTTTGCCAGTTTTTTCCCATTTTAGTAATAATAATTTCTTTTTCTCTTCTTAATTTTAGCATATTTTTCTTAAAATGTACTAAATAAATCTTTAAAAAAAAACCAAAATAAAAAAAAATACCAAATCTCCATTATTTTTTTTAAAAAAGTTGTCGCAAGTAGTCGGATACCTTAAAATCTTTTCAGGTCATTATTCTGTAAGCACTTCTTTTACTCATTCAATTTTTAATATACCTGAATTACTTTTAAAGTCGTTTATTTTTTCAATAAAATATAATCAACTTATTGCATTAAAAACGCATTTGATTCCTTAATTTAAAAACTAAAGCAATCAAAGGCAAGTATATTTCTACGTATGGAGGAATACAAAGGTCCCACATATAAAACATTGACTAAAATCAACTTCACAAAACCAATCCTTAAGTACCAAGGACTTCTTTTCATTCTAAAAGCTTAGAACTCTATTCCCCCGCTGAGATTTCTGCACTTCCAAAGTCGGCATTTTCCTCGCGGTTTACGAAAGGAATTAGGTGGAGAGTCTTGTTTGACAAGCCTCCCACTGGGGTTACGCCCCTTGCCCCATCTCCATATCGAAGGAATGTAGGGGCTGTTAATAAGTTTGCTGACTTCCTCCGCTATATTCCCTTCGGCTGCATATCAACAGGCCCCCAGGACTGGTTGCCAACAGCCGTATGCAATGATCGAATTATAGGGAAATAGAATTAGGAAAAACCCTGTTTTCTTCTGGGGAAGAAGATCTTAATTGAATAAGCATTGATAAGTAGCTGGAGTGTGTATTGCTATCTATTAATTCTGGAAATAAGGTAAGCTAAGGGTTAATGTTAGAGTTGCATATTTATAAGGGTTAATGAGAGTAAATGCCTTGCATTTATCATGTAATCAGAGCTGAAGATTAAGATAAAGGGAAAACCATCGAGTTTTCATCAAGCTATCCGACTAACCTAAAACTGACAAATCTTTCGTGATTTCATTTTATAGGCTTATTAGCTTTATAAAAAAAATCAGTTTATTATTATTTTCCATTCACTAGAACAAAAACTACAAGTGTTTTAGTAAAAACAGATGCCACTACTTTAAGCAAGATGCTACACTTTACTCGAAATGTGCTTTTTTGAAAATGCTCAAACGAGGACAGTGATTGCTCAAAAAGTTTTAAAATAATTAACTGAAACTTTTTGTGTATGTTCTGTATAGTAGTAGAAGTGTTTTAAGTCTCATATTAATCAATCACTGTTTTATTACAAAATTTACAGTCCCTTATGTGAATATAATCACTGTTTTTTTTAAGCAATTTCATATAATAGCTAAGATAAAGGGCTCTAGTTTTAGTAAAAATTAAAATATCTCTTATCCTGAAGGTCATTTTAAAAATGAACAGCAAAGCAACACATCAGAAATGAAAAATTGAAAACTTGTTCATAAACTTTTCGTACAAAATTAGCTCCATTTATGTAATTTTTTGTAAACTTTTACCAATTTTTTCCCATTTTAGTAATAATTATTTCTTTTCCTCTTCTTAATTTTAGCATAATTTTCTTAATTATACTAAATAAATCTAAAAACCACAAAAAAATCCCCATATCTACATTTTTTTTTTTAAAAAAAGTTGTCGCAAGTAGTCGGATACCTTAGGTACAACAAAAAGCTTTTAACAAATCTAGCATGATCAACAAAATATTAAATAATATTTTCATGTAATAATTATAAAATATTTATATTTTGTTTCTTAGGAATTATATCTCTAACGGCTCAAATTCGTTTTCTAATAGGTCCTTATCTACTCAAATATTTACCATAGTTATTCTTACATTTCTCATCTCTCTATTTCAATGAATTTCACTTTCAAGATTTGGTTATCCCTAAAACTTCTTTTGACATTTTAGAGATAATTTTTTAAATTTAAATTTCAATAAAGCAAGAAATTAAAACTAAAATAGTTACTACTATTTATTTTACACTTGACTTATTTCCTTACTCAAAAACTTCATATATACCAATAAAAGTTTATAGGCAAATACACATATTCAACTTGTACTTATTGCATTCCAAATACTTATAATACCGCGTATAGAACTAGCGAATAAAATCGAATGAATCTGATTATCTGATTGATAATAAACAGCTAAAATTCTGTACCTGTTTAAAAACACTGTACATAAACACGTGTTGTATTCATAAAACAGAAAATTGCTAAATGCTAAAAATAAATAAATAAAATAAAAGATAATAAATAAATAGTATTTAAGATATCCAAAACTACTTGCGGCAACTTTTTTTTGAAAAAAAAAAAATGGAGATATGGGTATTTTTTGTGGTTTATAGATTTGTTTAGTACATTTTAAGAAAAGTATGCTAAACTTAAGAACATAGAAATAAATTATTATTACTAAAATGGGTAAAAATTTACAAAAAATAATATAAACGGGGCCCATTCTGTACGAAAAGTTTATAAATAAATTTTCAATTTTTCAATTCTGATGTGTTGCTGTGTTATTCATTTTTGAAATAACCGTCAGGATCAGAGATATTTTAATTTTTACAAAGTCTAAAGCACTTTATCTTAGTTATTATATGAAATTGCTAAAAATAACAGTGATTATATTAACATAAGGGACTGTAAATTTTGTAATAAAACAGTGATTGCTAAATGTGACGGTTAAAACACTTCTACTATTATACAGAACATACACAAAAAAATTCAGAATTATTTTCAAAACTTTTTGAGCAATCTTTGCCCCCATTTGAGCATTTTCAAACAAACACATTTCGAGTGAAACGCGTTTTAAAGTATGACATCTTGCTTAAAGTAATTGCATCTGTTTTTACTAAAACACTTGTAGTTTTTGTTCTAGTGAATGGAAAATATTAAACTTGATATTTTTATAAATCTAATAAGATGGTCTATAAAATAAAATCATAAAAAATTCGTCAATTTTTGACAAAATTCACAATTTTAGGGGAGTCGGATACCTTAGATGTGCTTCAGCTCATCTACACGGCAGGTTTTCAGTGACATCAGGACTTGATCCCGTGATTTGACAACGCTGGCCACGAATTCGTGCTACTTTTTAAGTCTTAATGTTGAGTAACAATTAACGGAAAGGACAAGTCTGACCATTGTCGGCAACCTATGGCAAGTGGTACGATTCTTAGTGGTATTCTACACCTCTCAACAAATTTCTCAGTTTTTGAGTAAAGTTGATAATTTTGAAATGGGGCTTATTAAACTAACATCTTCAGATATATGGAAAGGAAAATTTATACAATTACTAAAAAATTTAGGACGATAAATTGACCGCAATTTTGCTTTGTTGGAAGTCCTTTTTCTAGAGAGATTTTATTGTTTTAACAGAAAACTGCATGTGCTTTGTTTTCCTCTTTTGGTTTGACATATCTACATGAACAAATTTTTTCTCATGTGAAAAGTATTTTAAGTTTGTGGAGAAATTGTTCAGCAACTTCTTAGCGGACTCAACTAAACGTTCAGAACCGAGCGAAATATAAAGTCACAAATTATACCTTTGATACTATGGTATAAAATAGAGAGATGCAGGGAAAAGATCCGCATTAAAATATTTAACTATATTGAAGGAATACTTATATTTTGTGTGTGTTGTTTATTTCTTATTTTATAATTACCGTAAAATCCGGCGTATAACGCGCCCTGCACTTCAAGCTTATTTTTTTAACTTTTAGGTATATTCGCAGCAAAACGCGCACCTCTTTTTTTACGGAGAAATGTGAAATATTAGTATGCTTTGCTCTTATGCTTTGAAGCCATTTATTCGAGGTATTATCCCAAACTTTTGAAAAAATAGTTTTTTTTTCTAGAACTACAACTTTCTTTTTAGTTTCTAGAAACCAACTCTCTTTATAGGCAAGTCATTTCTTTTAAATAAACAATATTTCTATACATGTAGAAGTAAACTTTTTTTATGCTTAACTCTTTTGTTATTTTTAAAGCTATCGTTTTTATACCCGGCGCATAACGCACACTCTTAAGTTTCGATCTTATTTTTTGTGTTAAAAGTGCGCGATTTTACGGTAAATTTAAAAGATACAAAATACAAAATATATGTACAATTTTTATTTTTTATTTATGTTGAAGGAATAGTTACATTTTATGTTAATTACTATCTTTAAATAAGGCATAATTAATACATAATAAAACACTAAATTTGTATTCTTGACTTCTATCCGCTAACTCTGCACGCATTACCGCGGGAATCAAATTGTTTCAAATATTTCCTACTTTTCGGCCCCCTGAATCGTATTGGTAGATTGGTTTGGCAAACTACAGCAACAAGATCGCTAACCATTCATATATACCGTCATTGAAATAATTTAATACTGAATGATAATTTTTTCAAAAGAAAGCTGCTGTGTTCATTTAAATCTCTTATTATTATAATCAATTTCTCATTATAAAACCGAAAGAAATTTAAGATGTAGGTCAAATACAAATACCACGATGGCTAGATGAATCATAACGGATTCTGTTTACTTGGGTAATAGGCGAGTGAGTGAACCGTGACTCTATGGGTGCCAGGGGAATTACTCGATTTCCAAATAAGTTATCTCTGGACAGGGGAGTGACTTGGTCATCCCTTCTCCCCGGTAAAAATCCCCGCTATGTATTATTTAAGTTCGCATATGCTTCCCGTTATGGAACCTCTTCTTCACCCGTGGATAATAATGACCTGAGTCACGCCTGAGTGATTTGCGCCGATTGCAGTTTTGACGTCCTTCCACGATGTGGAAATGGTCAAGGAAATTCTATTCGACTTTCGCATGCAAAGTGGATTATTTGCTTGTTTCTTTCTGAAGTCTTGTTTAAGGGAAAAACTTCTATGATATTTGACAAGAAGATGTGAAAGTAAGTATGAATAATAGTAGCCTAAGTTTATTTCATGAATGTCTTTTATTCTTATAATAGCTCTAAGGTTAAAAGAATCTTCAGATGAATGGCTATATCTCGAAAGTATTTAAAAATTAATTGCATATTAAGCTCAACAGCGTCGATTAAGCATTTAAATTCTTTTCTCTAACTGAAAACACGTATTTAAAATAACTACAAAAGATGCAATATCTACAACTACAGTATAACATAAATTGTTAATCAAAAATCCGTTCAAAGTAACGAAAAGGAAATCTAATAGGACTAAATATTTTACAATACGAACAGTAAGTAATTTTGTTCAATGTCAATAACGGAATATATAAAAGAAAAATAATGGATGGAAAGTTCATTAGATAAAGCTAAGTAAAAAAAGTTCCGATGATTGATTGATTTGAGATATTGGGCATTAAAGGTTATTATTATATTGAAAAATATTATCTTGATTTAATAAATAACATTATCCATACAGCATTTTTAAATCTTTGTCATATTATCTTTTTATTAAGGTATCCGACTACCCTAAAATTGTGAATTTTGCCAAACATCGACAAATTTTTATGATTTTATTTTGCAGGTCATCTTATTAGCTTTGTAAAAATACCAAGTTTATTATTTTCGGTTTACTAGAATAAAAACTACAAGTGTTTTAGTAAAAGCAGATGCTATTACTTTAAGCAAGATATATATATTTGTCATACTTTAAAACGTGTTTTACTCGAAATATATTTTTTTGAAACAGCTCAAGCGGGGCCAGCGATTGCTCAAAAAGTTTTGAAAATAATTAACTGAAATTTTTTGTGAATGTTCTGTATAATAGTAGAATTGTTTTATTCTTCAGATTTATCAGTCCCTGCTTTATTACAAAATTTACAGTCCTTTATGTGAATATAATTACTGTTTTTTAAAGCAATTTCATATAATAACTAAGGTAAAGTGCTCTAGTTTTTGTAAAAATTAAAATATCACTTATCCTGAAGGTCATTTCAAAAATGAATAACATAGCAGCACATCAGAATTGAAAAATTGAAAATGTGTTATAAACTTTTCGTACAGAATGAGCCGCGTTGATGTTATTTTTTATATATTTACCCATTTTTTTCTCATTTTAGTAATAATTATTTCTTTTTGTCTTCTTAATTTTAGCACATTTTTCTTAAAATGTACTAAAAAAATCTAAAAAAAAAATTCTTATATCTCTTTTTAAAAAAAAAAAAAAAATTGTCGCAAGTAGTTGGATACCTTATGCATGTACTTATACTTGATACTATTGAGATCTTGAAATTTAAATCCAACCTTTATTTTTGTAACTTCTCTACTCTGTGACAGTAGAAACATGCTCCCTCTGCCTGCTGATTGCACCAAAAAGGAGTTTTGGGTAGTGATCTGCTTTCATTGGTCAGAAGATGCATCAGTGATTGAAATTGCAGTCTTACGTAAATTCAGTACAATACGTGAATCGTGATCTACGACGTGAAAGCTTACTATTGGAGCAAAAAAATTAAGATGTTGGACAAGTGTAACCTTCGTCAACCTCGACCATTGCTGAAATTTTCAGTGTTCCAGAAATGACATTAGCAAACAGACGAGTCATCATCTAACAGAAATAATTGGAACACTGTTCGTAACTTCTCTTTCGTTTATATAATGCTAGCAGTATGACACTGTCTCAGCAAATAGAAAAGTTGTGTGATTAAGATTAAACTTCGATCATTTATTTACAGTAGTACTAACTCTAAGCAAATATGGAGTATGTTAAAAGATAAACTTGTAGCTATCTCATTCATCCCTTAGTGTGTGTATGGGGGGGGGGTCGGGAGGAAGATTAACCATAGTCAATATAACTTCAATTTATTCTCAGAAGCGAACAACACAAATTTTATTAACCAAGTTAAGAGATGCACACAAATACTAAATATTGAAAGCAATAGCTAGTTAGACGAGATACGAGAAGACTTTAAATAATCAGATCACTTACATCTAGGCAATATCTTCTAATTCTTAGCGATCTAATATAATTTGATTCCTAATTGACAAATCGTCAACTTTAATATTACAATAATCAGCTACGAAGTATCCACGCCTCACTTCACATTTAATCAACCAATGCTAGCCGTAGCAGTCTAACCTCTCTCCCTTTAACTCGAAAGTTTAATCTTTATATCGAAGTTATAATTTACATACTCACATCTTCTTCGAAGGAAGGCTTTCAATAGATTAAATTTTGAAGGCCCATTTTCCCCCAAGAGGACTGTTAGTGAGAAGAATCCGGATAGACCCTTGACAAACTTTCAAAAGTGTTAGATGAAAATACAAATAATTTTTGACTTTCTCTCTCATATCACCAGCAAAAATTATAAGAAATGTTGTTCAACAATATCGGGGGCATTGATTTAAAACAGTGTAATTAGTGTTACATTAAAAACTGCATAATAGGGTGTGACGGGCCTCATAATCCTCAGCTATAAATAGAGTGAGAGCTATAACTTTTAATTTGGAGGTGGTCAAACCATGACCCGTGGGCCCAGAAGTGGCCCTTCTAGATGATATATATGACCTTCCTTATATTTTAAAATAGTAATATAAATTTTTTTATTTTAGTGCTTTAAAAAACTCATTTTTAAAAGTACTCCTTTTTTGCATATGCAAGAAAGTACGTAGAAGTATCAATATTTTTTGCATAAAATGTTGTTTTGAGAATTTATACAGAAACTGATTTAAAGACATTTGTATGCATAAAAATTAGAATTCGAACTAATTAATTTTAAGATTGAACATTTAATTAGGGTTCTAAAATTAGTACATCTCATTTAGAATCAGATTATGAGTAATTTTTAGAAATTTTGAGAGAGTTCTTCTACAAAGTTTTAATAATGTTAAAGAATTTTTTAAATAAATTATACGTTTGAAACTTTTTTGCATTTTATAATAAACTAGTTTGCCCCTCGTAAACAATTTCTTACTTTTAAGCCCACAAAAAATTTGTTCCTGATTGCTTTAGCTGATATTTTCTATTTTCAAAACTTCCATAAATACCAGGTTATGAGGTAACACACATTCCTAATTAAAATGTAGTATACAACTCTGCTTCTGTTATTCAAAACAAAAGTTCCTTTGAAGGAATCACTTAAGCTATTTTCATCAAACCAAATTAAAATCTTCAGTCTACCAATTGTAAGGCTCAATGTTTAAAGTTAACTCGGAATAAAAGTTTTCTTCTCTGATTTATGAAGGTGATACAGATTCAATTAACTATTTTCAGAATTATTATTTAATGTTTCTGAGAATTTTCAAAATTCTAAATTAACTTGTGTTTAATTATTATAGTATTTAATTTAATCAAATAGTTAATAGTTTTCTATACAGTATAGCTCTAAGATTTTTTAAAATAACTGATTTGCAAGAAAAACAACTACAAAGGAAAAATTTTCGTCACAAAAGAAAAAGAAGAAAAAAACATTTTATTTGAGTTTTCCATTACTAAATATTAAACGTAGTTAAGGCCTTAGAGGTATTATCAAATAAATTAATCTACTTAAAAAATAGTGGATTCAGATTTTCTATTTCAGGGGTGGGGGGTTAAGGGGCTACATTGCAAATTTATAAATTTGCATACATACGATTTGTTCTAGGTATATAAAAAGTTGGATTTATACATTTTTTTAAAATTTAATCTCTGAGCATTGCTAATACGAATTTTTCCTCTACGTTAATAACAAAACACAGATAGTTGTTAATGTTCAGTTATTTTCTAACGATTCTTTACACGTAAAAAGAAGGTAACGCATTTTACCTTAGAAGATTAGTTTAATTTTCATAAATTAAACTCCACTTCATCATCTTAATGATTGCATAATTATGCATAGGATAATCACAAATATTTTTTAAAAAAGGAAAAAGATAAATTGTAAGATTTCATAACTTGTAAAAAGTCTCAAATATTTTTAATTGATATAAAAACTAGATTAGAAAATAAAAAAACTAGATTAAATGTGTGATTGATTTATATTGGTTAGAACAATCATTCTCAAATTAATTTTACAACGGAAAACATTTCTATTTTTGTAGGTAAGCAAAACGGATTGATTGGCTCATATCTAACCTTTATAAAAATATTTAAAGAAATTAATTTTTCGAATATATAGCTAGCTATTAATGAGAGAGAGAGAGAACTAAATGTATTTGGATGGAAAGAAAATTTATTTTAGAATGAATCAATATAAGATAGAATCGAGTATATATATAATTTATTTTCTTCTTTTTGTTAAAAGTAAAATATAATGAATTTACTCTTTAACCCTCTTATAACTGATATTACTTCCTTTCGATGTGTTATAAAAATATCTCTTCATTATAGAAATTAGAATAATCTGAAGAAAGTCACTGTTTCTCAAGTAAGTGTATATTAACATCACGCTCTAAAGCAGAGGTACCCAAACTTTTTAGTCTCATGAACCCCTTGTCATGTTTTTCGTTATCGGATAGACCCCTGCTTATCTAATATTGAATTTTTGCAAATTTATCAACTTAAATGTCTTTTTGACAGCTGGTACTACTGCTTACTTTAAAAGAATTATATTTCTAATTGTAGTGAAGTAAAGCGTTTAAAACTTAAGAAGCACATGTTAATGAATTGAATTAAAATTAAAATTAAAATAAAACATAAAATAACTGAACAAAAAACAAATGCTTTTAATGAGAGGGATGAATATGCTGCTTCAATAAAAAAATTTTAACATTAAATATCAGTTTAGTCAGGTTTAACCCTAAATCTCCTTTGTTAGTAAGAGCGTTCAGTTTTTAATCTTTTTCTTTCTGTTTTCGTTTTTGAGATTGACAAGCTTACTAAAACTCCCACTCACTAGGAAAAAATTTTTTTCTCGAAATTCCATAATTCGCGATAAATAACAGATTTTTAAAGCTAAAATTGCTGACATCCGTTTCTAAACTTTATTTTAAAACTTTCATTAGGACCTATTCTGATCAGTTCCTATTGCAACATGAAATTTTTTTTCAATGTGACTATATGAATTCATTGTCTACTGTGGTATTACTATTCAAAAAAGCAATCTCAAACCTGGTTTCAAAATCTGAGTAAAAGGCATTTAAATGTTGAACGCAAGTAAATCAGACCTGACAGATTGTCGGTGACAAATTAAAAAAATTCGCGACGTCCAATATTATACTTCTTTAGCTTAATTCTGAAAAGAAATACTGAAATGGTAACCTGATAAAATGTATGCTGTCACCTAGTAAGTACAAATTAACCTCACTAAATTTAGTAAATAAATCAGTTAAATTGGTAAAATTTGGTTTTTCCACTAGATCAAATTTTTTTTTAAGATTAAAGTCACTATCTGCTTTAATGAGAGCCACTATCATACACCCCTATTTACATCTCATGGACCCCCAAATTCTTTTTGCTGGCGTGGACCCCTTGCAGGTCGTCAGAGACCCCTGGGGGTCTATATAGACCACTTTGGGAATCACTGCTCTAAAGCAACACTAGGGCTATATGGAACAGACCTTGTAATTTTGACCACGGTCAAGTGACGAAGAGACGATATCTTAGCCGGAATTCCACTCCACGTCATCGTGATTACTTCGAGCTCCGACAGAATTTAACTTTCATCACACGACATGCCCTTTACTCTGGGGTCTACAGTCTTGTCCGGAATCGACAACACCGGTCACCATTTCGTGATCATTACCACTAAGCTACTACGACCGCCACAGTTTTTCAAAGATTTAGTCTACTATCTAATATTAATATAGGGTTTTTAGGATTGATGACTTTTATTGCATAATGTACACTGAAGGCAGTAATGATACACATTTTTTTCCTTTATGCAGACATTTTTCATAGTACCAAATTTATGTAGCTATTTAGAAGAAAAAAACTTTGAAATGTGGCAAAATTACACATACAATTTATATTAGTATTTATTGTCCTTATATTTCTAAAACAAATTAAAACCTCAAAAGAACAGTCGAAAATTCTGTTTTTCATTGAAACATAAATGAAACGAAGGCGGCTTCTATTTCAATAATTCCGAGACTATTTTAAACTTGTGAGAACGCCACTGAATCTCTTTAGAAAAATGTTTTTATCTCATTGTAGTTTTTATATTATCTAATCACGCATAGCTAATCCTAAGTGGGCTCTATATCGAAAATTTCTCGGGGGCCCGTTTTGGACCTCGTTAATATCTTACGATTTTTTTGCTTACACATGTTGGGGGCCCTGTAGCTTGGGGGTCCCGTATCATTGATACGGCTGATATGGTGGTAGTTGCGCCTCTGTATTTCATAACCAAAGCAATTTTATCAATATGTTTAACAAATATGTTTACAGTCTATATCTATATCCCATTGGCGTGGTGTTGAATATAGAACATTGAAGTGCCGGCTCAAATGTCGCTCTCGTCATTTGACCACGGTTCAAAATTACGAGATCCGTCGTCATAAATCTTCTCGTAGTGCCTTAAGTGCGACCTTAATAAATACTCAGTCACTTGAGAGTTGATTCGGTAATTTTTTAAAGCCAAAAATAATAAAAGTAATAATAAATAAAGAAAAAAAAAGAAAGAATTTGATTTTTTAAAAAAAAATATATCATATTGCGAGTTTTGAAAAAAAAAACCTTTCAAAGTGCTCATCATTGTCACTATAATTTCAGCATTCTCTTTGTTTAAAAGTTGCTACTGATTTTGTTGTATTCAAAAAAAGATTCGAGATATAATTTAATGTTTTTAATAAAACAAAAACAATTCTAGTTTATCGATATGAAAAAAGTTAAAATTTTGGAGAAATATGGACTATACTTGACCTCTAAAAAACTTTTTTGATTTACTCCTCTGATTACTGCATTTAATAAGGACACAAAATCTTCGCATGGTTTGTGGAAGTTAAAAAAATATCTTCATCATTTAATTATATTTTAAAATCTCAAAAATGTTGTCAAACATTCTGACAAGTTCTAGAACGATATCACCAAACTAAACCAAAGGTAATAAAAATTATTCCATCTGAATTAAGACACCATACCATATTTAGTTAAATCTAGCATATCTAAAGCAACACTTGATTCACACTCCACAAAAAAGTCGATACACGCTCCATTTACCACCCCTCTTTTCCTCCCCCGTACTCACTGACCTTTCCACCTCTCTCCCCCTCCCTCATATGCCAATCTAATTACTGCCCCCTCTTTTCCTTTCGTATACCGGGACCAGTCCTCTCATTTGTATTCCTACACCTTTAAACTCATGCATATTTCATACTCCTTGAATCATCGCGCTTAATCGGGTTTAGTACGTATACTATTGGGGGTGGGGGAACCAACCGTTCAGGACATGACCCTAAGAGAGGATATATGAATAGGGGTGTTAGATTGCGCGAGAAAGCTAATCTGCACAGGCGGTCGGAGAGTTGGCAATTGGTGGTTTGAGAGGGTCTCTTGTAGTTAGAACGTTTTTAATGTGTGTGCACTTTTTTTAGACTCTCTCCCGTCCTAGATTGGATTTATTTGGTGGCTTAGGGTTAGAATGGCTCACGAGCTCTTTCACTTGGACTGTATCCGAATATACACAGGTTTTTGAGAGTTACCAAATGTCAGGTGAAACTGAATGAAAATTCCGTTTATGGGGATTATTATTTTTTTATTTAAGATAAAGAGTCCCTCAAAAAATGGAATGATTTTTAATAATTTTTAAAAAAAAATCCCTTTCCCCATTCATTTTATTTTTATTTTCCCCAATTTAGTAGTTTTGCTTGAAAATCCCTGTTCTTTTCAAAACAGCATTTTATAAAATACAATTTTTACTTACGAAATATAAAACATTTTAGAAATAGTATGACATGATCAAATGTTACTCTATTTGAGTCAACTAGGCAGAAGTTTTCTCCTTGATATTTTTAATTACTATCTGCTGGCCTAGCTCCTACACACACACAAAAGTTGTCTTCACCCAAGCTGCAATTTCAGCCTTAAGCAGTAACACACATACTCACTGCCTTAACACAATTCAGCGCAGAACTAAAATTGCGGAGCTCATTTCATATGACTGGACTCTGACCTTACAATGGGTCACAAGTCATGTCTCCTGGTAATGAGAGAGCCGACCAAAAAGCCAAGCAGGGAGCCGAGTCGCCTCAACCGGAAGTCCCATTGACCCTCAAAAGAGCAATAAGCACATACATTGAAAAATGTACTACCGTGAGAAAAAACCAAGAGCTTTGGAAATCCATGGGAAACCCTGGCCCTTGTGGGTCCTATCCCGAGGCACCTGAAGAAAGCCAAGACTGTTGCCACCTTTGCCTAACCACCGGACATGACTTTTGGGAGTATACCTATATTGCCTTGGCCTGGCGGTTGACTACAAGGCCTACTTGCTCTGCGACCATTTTAGGATGGCGACCACCTGCTCCAATGCTCTGAACTCGATGAATAACCGATTAACAACTTCGTCAGTTGGTACCGGGAAGTTCGGCGTCAAATGGTCAAGAAGCCAGCATGGGTGTTAGTTAAATAAAATAATATATTTAATACTTCTTGGAACGCTGGACAACTCCCTAAAGATTGGAAAGAAGCCCTTATCATCCCCATTAGAAAACAAGACAAACCGGTTAATGACCTTAACAGTTATAGACCAATCGCCCTTATCAGGATCTGGTACAAATAGGATCTCGTACGTGTTTGATAGGGTCTGAAAGTACAAACTTGTTTGCAAACTTTGTCGCAAACCGGACTTGTAGGTGTTTGGGGAAGAGGCAGACATTACTCGTATTTTAAAAATAATTTCTTTTATTTTAGATCTAACACTTTATAAAAGTAATTTACAAATTATTCTAAAACTTTGGGAGCAATCTTAATGTAAACTTCTTAATTTATCTCTTATAAGATTATTCAAAATAACTTATCTCTGGATCCACTTGTAGTTCACTTGACAACTCCTTCCTGAATTGCAACGACTATGTCAAAAATCTACATCTATTTTTCCTCCACTGCTCTGAATGGATGTTACCGTTGAGTACTAACTTCAGAATGAACAATTTACTATTTTCAATTCTCGTTCAACGATTAACTTTTCATGATTTTACGATTAACCGAATACACCCAATGCCAGGGTTTTAAATAGCATTTACATTAGAATAAAATCAAGTCATCTCTACAGAAAGTAGTTTTAAAACTCAAATCATAGTTAAAAAAAATAGTTTCCCGAAGAGGATCAGTAGATACTCATGCATAGAAACCATCACAACATCGTAGCACTTTTAAAATCTGGAGGAGAATTCTGTCTTGGATTGCTGACTTCTTAGGGGCCAGGTATTTTAGAGTTAAGTTTAGAGACACCATTTCGGGAAAATTTAGATTGAGCCGGAACGAAGATGACTCCTTAGCTGTGACATCCATCTCTTCAAATTTCCGCACCGTACAAATGATAGGAGTACGAGCCTCAACAAATTTATCATACATCAGCCCTTCTACATGGTGGGTTTTCAGTGGCACCAAGTTTCAAACCTGCAACACAACCACGCCGGCCACGAGATCGCGACCATGCCCATATGGCAACCACGGTCACAAAAATTAGCTTACAATAATAATCTTAGTTGAAGTTTAATGAATTGTCTTCAGTGGTAGAGAAGGGAAAAACAAACAGCGAATGTGTGAAAAAATAAACAAAAGAGATATTTAAAGCATTTTACACTAACATCTCGTTTAGACATATAAATACAAAAGTTTAAAAAAATATTTTTTCAATGAATGTAATAAAATCAAGAAGAAAAACGTATGACTGTTTAATAATTATTACAATTAAATGATCCATACACAAAATAACACATAATAGAGAGTAATACATATACTATACTTATTCGCATCTAAGCCACACTTGTTTTTTCCAATGTAAATACTACTGAAAACCGGGTGCGGCTTAGAATCGAAGGCTCAAAAATTCATTGGATGACAGAAATTTAACATGATGCTGACAATTAGAGTAATAAACAGGTTCGTGTATATTATATAAAAGTTTTTAATACTTAAAAATAAATTAACTATTCACACACTTCTAAGTAGTTCTTGTTTTTAAAACAATTTAATTTAATAAATTTTGGAAATCATTAAACCATTTCGCGCTATTTTTTTTAAAAAAATTTTCCACAAAAATGAATTGAGAATTTGGCGTGTTGCTTAGAATCGATGGTGTCTTAGATTCGATTAAAAATACGGTATTTTTAAAATAGTTTGATTCGTTTCACCAAATGTTAGAAACAACAACAAAAAAAAATCATACATAAAAGATACAGATTTATTTTGAAAAGATTATCATTTGCTTGTTTGAATTAACTAAACTTAAGAATTCTCAACTTCATAAGAAATGGAATTGTTCTATATACTACACGGAACTGAACCATTCGAATTAATTCTGTATTTCCTCAATCCGAAATCCAAAATAAATCCATTCACCACTTTATGCTAAATTTCTCTTCGCTTGCACGAATAGCAATCCTACTGTTACTCTCTTCTAACCAATCTGTGCAAGCATTCCACATCTGTCGCAACAGTGACAATAGAACCTGCTGTATGCTTAAGGATTAAACAAACTGACATTACTGGGATCTACATTTAAATCCTTGTATTTCTCCCCTTTGTCAAGCGAGATCCCGCGTATAATGGAGAGGAAGACAAACTTCAGGATCCTGAAACGGGACATTCAAATGGGTGAGGGGTGGGTGTCGGGTTTCTACAGTCACGTGATGATCCAGCCCCCGTGAATGTCCCGGACGCCGCTAGATTAACGGGATTAGCCGGATACACCACACGTGCCCATCTGTCGATATCTGGATTGCCGGACATACGCCCATGTTATAATACCCGAGCGTGTCACTTATTTTCGCTCTGTTTTGACTGAAGATTAAATTAACGCGTTTCTGTTGCATAACTTGATAATTTTATGGGCTTACGAACAGATGGGGAGTGTGGAAAGCGAATCATAGCTGGTTTTAAATTTTGAATGCCGTTAAGGTAGTTTAATAGTAGAGCTTTTTGAGACTATCAAGTTTCGCGTTCGTATTTCGAGTCTTCTTTAAAAGACCTATACAAGGAATGAAGGAGTTGATATTGTTCACCTAGGAATGGGTTTCAAGGTCTATTTGTGCGGAATTTGATAGACTAAATCAGTGGTTATCAATTTTTCTTTCTCGGATGTTCCTCTTTCTCCTAGACCAGTGGTCTTTAAACTGTGTCTCACGGAGCCCTGGGGTTCCATGAATCATAATAAAAATATCTTGCAGAAGATTATACTCGTAAACGTGTACTCAAAATGAGTTCACATTCTCAAAGAAGTTTGTATAACCACAAGTATCTAAAGCTGTTCCCAATCATTAGAGCTGAAAATTGTATTTACAACAACTTTACTTTGTAATGCTTTTTAAACGAAAATGTATTACGCTAGCGTTCCTCAAACTGTAGGGCGCGCCCCCCTAGGGGGCATGATAACTTTACGGAGAGGGGGGTGAGCATACTGAAAAATCGAAAACATAAGATTTTAAAAAAAAATTACTAATTTACTGAAAGTAAACAAACAAAATACATTCTGACATAATAAAAAATATAAAATATATATTGCACTGATATAATACACTTACAAATGTATTAGTATTGCACAATGTATTTTATATTTAATTTAAGAATCCTAAGTTTAGAACAACATTAATCATTACCAGTGATCCCATGGACTTGTCTATCCATATCCCATAGACATGTTGATCTACTTCAAATATCATTTAAAGATATATTCATCTAAGTGTAGAACCGGGTTTCCCTAAAACAGCTAAGCGTTCCGTGAATCGAAAAAGACCACTGAAGATAACTGTCCTAGACCAGCGGTTGGTAAACCGCAGCTAGCGAGGAGATGCACGTGGCTCTTTATTTTCCTTTATAATTATATATTGAAAATATTTATCTTATTTGTGTCTACAGTAACACATTTGACTGGCTTAAGGTTTCTGCATTTAATTGTTTTCTATTGACAAAATGTATTGAGAATCAGGGGAAATATTAAAATTGGCTCTAAACAGTGGCGTAACGTACACCTCTGCAACCCCTGCGTCGCGGGGGGCAAAAACTCTAGGGGGCCAAAAGCCTGATTGACACCAAGTACGTAATCCTTTATATATAGATGAGGCTTGGGGCCCCAAACCTCATTTTGCAGGGGGACCCTAATATTCTCCTTTACGCCACTGGTTCTAAAGCAGTAAGTCTATTTATTGGTAAAAATGCCGCCACTGGAAGACTCTCCTCTAAGTCAGTGGTTCATAAACTGTGGTCTGTGGACCCCCGGGAGTCCCCAAAGATACCTCATTTAATGTTAAAATATCCCTCTTTTACAGATTCTGAAAAGTCTCGTGGAAAAATTGAAAGATGTACTATCCTAAACCAGATCACTAAATTGCCGCAATGAAAAAACTCTACTAGAACATGAATTTCGATCAAGAATAGCTTAACGGGTCTATCCGCGTGCCTCCAAATCATCCTTTGGGGAAAATCTTTCGTTAAATATTATTCAATTGAAAACTTTCTCCTGAAGAAGAAGACGCGGTCTATGTAAATTATGTCACGTATTTAAGCATTAACTTTCGGGTTAGACGGGAGAGAGAGGTTAGAAGCTAAAAGATAACAGTGAGGATTAACGTAAGGTAATAGAAAGTCAGACGAAAATGTTCAGTAGATTATCTGCTTAATATTTAAGATTGACGATTTGTCAATTAGATAATTAATTCGGATTAGCATTGGCTTGAAGTATTTTAACTTTGAACGTATCTTCAGTTATTGGAATGTGTGCGCTGATAAGACATTCCAAAAGTCATAAATTTATAACTAAATTTACTTATATCGTCTTCCTCGCTCTTGCTCCCCTATTGATTAAGTGGTGCATTTCCTAATCTTGGGTTGTTCAAGTTTGTTAGGTTGTTGAGACTTATAAACAAATTGTGTTTGTTTTGACTATGGCTAATCTTTCTTCTAACTCTCTTACCCTGATGGTTGTGACAGACCAACCATTACAACAGTAATTCAGTATTTTTATGATTTGCAACTATATAGCCAGTACTACAACACATTGTAATGCCGGATGGTTCCTGCTTCCATCTGAAACCCCTTGTCTACCCACAGACCCGGCTAGGTGTGTGTGAGAAACTGAATAATCAACAGACATGATTTCACCCTAACTATTTTATTGTTACCAAAATATCAATCAGACACAATAACAATCTAATTAAGATAAAAGATCAAATAGTTGAGCGCGGAGGTGAGATTCAATAACACGGGGATAATACTACCAACCCCCAACTGATTCTACGATAGCTTAAACACGCTCAATATAAGCTGCATCGCACACCAATAAGCTAACTTCTAATTAAACAAGGCTCACGATACCTGTACTTTTATGAAGTGGATTCTACACTTGAATCTTGCAGGAGATCTTTATCTGGATTTAATCACTGTCGTTGGATCCACTCTCCGTAATCCTTTTGCATGGACAAACTCCAATCAATTCTCCTCCAAACCAAACTTCTTCAATCTTCAACTAACAAACTAACTCGCCAACTATTTGCTAACTCCAACTTGCCAACTCCTCAAACTCGCGAAAACAGAATTTATTTAATATACTTCATTTGCATAATCACGCTTTTTTACTCGGCGAAAGTTGGTTGAAATAAAATATTTTTACCCAGATAAATCCCCAAGGTATTAGTAGAGTCGCGGATAGATCCGTCACAACATTATGCTTAAAAAATTGTAGAAACACATGTGCAAAGATTAAGAATGGAATTCATAGCGCGCCAATACGATAGGGATTGCATCCCTCTCATAGAGTAGAACCGAAATTGAGATGGTAGATTTCGATATTACACCTAATATGGCAGAACTTGTAAAAGAAATGCTGCAGCATTCTTCTCAATAAAAATTTTGTTAATGCAGTTAAGTACATTATTTATTTGTGTGAAATTAATATTTTGTAATGTTTTTAATTAGATGTTTACGTTTTCCTTAAATATAACAAAGTGTTAAAAAAAGTTCATTTAAATAGCAGATACAATCTTAGGATTGTTGAGGAACTTTTAAATCACGAAGCCATGTGTTTAGTATCAAGGGGGGGGTGTTCAAAATCTTGGAGCGCGATGCTAATGCTGATACATTCAGGAAGGCCGCGACGATCGAAAGCTTTAGAACCGTTGCTCTAAGAGATTTCCACTAATTTTTGCTTATTTGCATACATGAGCTAGGGATCACTCTTGAATATGAGCAAACGATACACATAAAACCTCAACATAAGTGACAAAAATACGTTCCGTATTTTGGAGTGTGTTTAAGGGTTAATAAATAGACAATTGGAATTGTTTTTAAATGTTTATATATTTCAGAATAAAGTTCTTGCGATATTGTAGGTAAGAGCATTTTTTCACGATGATTGAAAATTTAATTGCCAGCATTATGATATTTTGACAATGATTAATGTAGCATCGCGCCACAGAAATAAAAATATCTTCGATAGTTTTTAGTTTTGGAAGGAATAGAAATTGTTACGTTATGTAAGACTATATTTTAATATTATAAAAAATATAATTGGAGCATGCAGCCTTGAACACTACTGCTATTCTTCATGCGCAACCGTGTGTGGCTCTTTGTGCAAATGGCTCTTTGCAGTGCCGGTTTATCCATTGAGCGTTTGGGGTGGGCGACCAGGGGTCCAAGGCCCAGATAAGCTGAACTTGACAAGGTTTTCTGGTAATAAGTTTCGATCCGCCAGTGCGAGGGAGGGCATAGAACTTTTGCGCCCAGGACCCGAAATGAGCTTAAATCTGCACTGGCTCTTTGTGTAAATGGTTCTTTGATTCCTTCTTTCATTTACACCTTGGCTCTCATTTCCGAAAGTTTGCAGTCAACTGTCCTTGACCTACCCTTAATTATGACATATCCCTAAAATACGCTTCTAAATGGTAGTGTCAAGAATTTTTTTAAGAATTGGAAAAGACCATGTAAAAATGTCAGGAATTACATTGCATAAACATTTCGAAAGAGATAAAACTCATAAAATGGCTAAGAAAACGTAAACTTTGATTTGAAATTTGTTGATCTTTAGTGGTCATTGATAATTGATCATTTTAATTAAGGTTTGTTTTCAATTTTTATTCCATTGTTAAAGAAAATTAATCGTCTTTTCTGTGCTTCAGAGAAAGGCTAATTGTTGAGAAATTATATTGAAATATTTTATAAATCTGATTAGTAATAATTAAAAAAGCTGGCAGTAAAATTCTATTTGAAAAGCGTTACTATTGATTCGCTTTTGCGGAATGTAAATGAAAAAAATGAGTAATGCAGTCTCTTAAGACATCAATATTCAGCATTATTATTAATGATGTGTTTATATGGTATGAATGATAAAACATTTTTTTATAGTTCTAACTTTTTTGTATAGGTAGAAATTTATCAACTTCCCTTTATTATTTTTCAAATACAGTGAAATACATTTTACACGAAAATGCTTAAGCCGAAATATCGGTTAACACGAAATAATACAGCTGTCCCGACAAACTACTACGTATTTGTGCGCATTTTTTCCCCTTAACACCAAAAGATTTCCCTTCTGAGAATGAACAAAATATGGAAAACCCTAACCGGGTTGAACTGTCTCACAGTATCACTGAAAGAATTCATTGCAGTAGATGATGATAATTTTACATCCCCAATTATGGCAGACAAAGACATTTTGGAGTTTGTTCAAGGCTCAAAAAATATCATTGATGCAGATTCCGATGATGAAAATAAAATGAATAATGCAGCTCCTGTTCCCGGGTCAACGAAATGAGGAACTGTATGAAAAGCATGTGCAGTTATATTTAGACACAAATTCGAATGGTGAAATAAATAACAAAGTGGACGATATCGAACAATTTGGTGGTAAAAAAGACAGTGCAAATATTATATTATTTTCAAAAAATTCGATAAATCTTTGGTTTTTCAAAAAACTTGAAAATTTTGAATTAAATTTCTTTAAGGGGTCCGGCACATAAATTTTCGAAAAATTATCGATTTTCACTTTTTGATATTTTTAAGAGTCCAAATATTTCTGTTTAAAATGATATATGGTATGAGAAAATACAATAATTAGAAATATTTTTATTTATTTTTAAATGAAGTTACTCCCTAAGGCGCATCAAAGGAGCTCTACCTGTGTAAGAGGAGAGTACCTGTGTTTTTCCCTTGCGTAAGTTTCTGATGAGCGCAAATCCATATGATGTTCAAGTGGAAAAATTAGAGTGTATTGGGAATATCCAAAAGTGTATGGGTACACGTCTTTTGTTCAAATGAGTCAGTTTAAAGCACCATATATCAGTGATTCCAAAATCTACATTTTGTGGAATTAAAACCGCTAAACTAAATTTTAGGAGAAAAAATTTGACATTTTTTGAAATATTCATAATTATTTTAATTTTAAACAAAAAAAAAACCCTTTGTTAAAGTTTAATTGATAGTACACATAACCTGCTGTAAATGTTTTATCCATGAGAGGTAAGTAGTTTCTGAGAAAAAGGTACATAAACTTACGTAATTTTACATGAGCTCCTATGGAAGGTGCTGGATCTTGTGAATGATTTTGTTTCAGTGATTTTTGTTAAATACATGCATATATACATACCAGTAGCGCACTCAAAAATTTTTCAAGAGGGGAGTCCATGGTCAAAAGCCCACTAACTCGTATCATACCTCAAGACAACACCAATTGGTTCTTTTGATTTTGTTGACAAAAAAGAGTAAAAGATAAATTATTGTATTATTAATTAGCATTAAATAATAAATAAATGATTAATTCCAAGTACTTAATTAAATTTTTCGTTATATATATATATATATATATAAGATTATCATAAATAAAAAAAAACTCAAGTGCTTTGGGCACATAAGGCGGATCTCCAGGACTCCCCCCGCCATATGTGCGCCACTGATACATTCATATGCAAATAAAATATACTTAATTTTTTTATATGTTTTTGTCTTTTTTTGCACAATATCCTTTAACCCTAAATTCTTTTAACGCGAAAAAATATTTCCTTCAGTTTCGTGTTAAGCGATTTTCGCTGTAGATTAACCTTTTAACAGAATCCTACAAAACTATTTGGATCTTACATATTTGGCTTGAAGAATAAAGTTCTTAACAGTCTTTTATGGAATACTTGCACATAAAAGTGAGTTTTTTAATTTAAAATTTTTTTTCAGAACTAATTGTCCTGATTTGCTAAAGTTTTTTTTCCCTGAGCTCTTTTTGAATAGTAAAATTTTCTAATAACAATAAAATAATTATACTTTTATTTTGCATCAAATGATTATAATCACTGAAAAGTGGCATAGCTGCTTGCTATATTGGAAGTAGTTGATACGCATATTTGTTTTGTTTGTTTTTCATATGGATATTTGTGGAATAAATTATGTATTTCCCTATACTTACCATTAACATTTGATAAACTATATTTATTTATCAATTCAAATATATTGAAAACATATTACTAAATAATTTTTCTATAAACACAAAGAAAATTTATTATCTTTCTAAAATTAATTTTTGCTGAATCAATACATTTTAATTAAATTGCAGAATAATTAATATAGTTAAAACTAAACAAAATCGTATTATCATTAATCATAATTTGTACTCTTCCTAATATGTACAAGCGAGCCCATTTGACAATTCTTCGGTACATTGTGTATGATGACCTTCAGGAGTTTTAAAAGCTCCCGTATTCCAACAAACAAAAATCATTGCATGAATTTTATTTTTAACTGTATTGTTTATAATTTTATCGTTTCTTTACCTTTTTTTCGTTTGATGCTTTTGTGCTCAAATCGTATGATAACAAAGAGCATCATCATCATCCCCCCCTTGCAAAATAAGTTCATCTTGCATTCAAAGAATTGCCCTGTTTGAGGTTTATTTTGAATGTAAATCATGTGGAAGATGTTAAGAATTTTGACTATATAAATATTCAGATGACGCAATATTAAGTAAAGGTATACTACAAGGGGTGATCAAATGAAAAGGTACGAAACGACATAAAAATGAAACAGTTAAATATTTGCATATTCCGCCAAGGGAGAATGTAGCGAGATATCTCGGGATGCCATTGGAGACTCTGACTGGGATCGGATCATGCGCGGGTGCCCGCATGCGCAGGAGAGAGCAAAGGCTCTTATAAAAAAGCGGCGTCCAAATGATGCGAGCACAGAATGACTCGAACACAGAAAAAGCATTAACTCCGATGTGTACTGTGAGACACTCCGACGCCTACGCAGGTCCATCAAGAACAAAAGACCGGGGCTGCTCACGGAGAGTGTGGTTCTGCTCCATGATAACGCGCGTCCACACGTCTCCAGAGTCACACAAATGGAACTGGACAAGTTCCAATGGGAGACGTTGGACCATCCGTCCTACAGTCCGGACATGTCACCCTCGATTTCCATGTGTTTGGTCCACTGAAGAAACACCTGAAAGGAAAGCGCTTCAACTCGGACGACGTACTCAAGGACACTGTGAAGGACTGGGTCTCGTCACAGCCACAGGAATTCTGGGAACAAGGAATCCTGCGGCTTGTTCATCAGTGGGATCGTTGTGCTCAGGCCTATGGTGTATATTTTGAATAAAGTCTATATTTGTACCCACCGTGTCGTTTTCGTACTTTTCATTTGATCACCCCTTGTATATTAGTTC